>WEDG01009861.1:0-79098 GCA_017591395.1 Schistocephalus solidus | reverse complement strand
TTTCCCGGTATAGAGAGAACTGATCCAAACATCATTTATGCTCTACGTAATTCGAATTCGCAACGAGCCGCACGCCTAGGTTTTGATATAGCTTTATGAAAAGAATGGTACTAGCTGTTTCATACAGCTAGATCAAACATAATTCAACACTATGTTATAAAATAGAAATATGTAGACCATAGGACTGCATACCGTTGAACTCTTCCTGCTCCTAATCTTTTTTGACCTTCTTTTGCAATTAGTCGACTAATTCTTATTAGTCGGCAGACCCTGTAGCGGCCGTAGACTTCGAGGTTTGCACACACACGGGCGAATATCGCACCTGTAGTCGTTATTAGACTATGCGCGTATTGAACAGGGTCTCTAAGCACCATGCCGATCACTCAAACCCAACAGTCATTAGAAGGAACGGCAGAAATGTTGGAAATGGATTCTACTATTAAGAAGGATATAAGGATATGAAAGGGCACAATAGAAAATAAAGAAGGGAGCGTTACATGAGGCGATATCCCTTTTGGAGTGGGGGGAATTACGTCATGTCTGTTGGATAACCGGTGGGGAGTGCAAAGCTGTGGGCAACTGCAAGGTCGGGACGAGGGGATGCTGACATTGAGCGGAGGGTAGCGATAAGTGGCGACGGTACTCGTGGGGATGGGGGTCAGCGTTCGAGAGTGGAACGGGGCACCGGCATCTTCACCGACATTCCATCACTCCATCCTCATCCGGGATCCGCGCGAAAAATGTTCATAGTCCATTAAAACAATTCTGTTGGAACTGTGGTTTGTTACAACCCCACACCGGAATCGACTGCGCTCGCATCTGATTGGAAGTACTTATCCCTACGAATTGACCGCAGATGTTTCTACCTCTGTCGAATGAATACTATCGAACGTAGATAACAGACTAGTCTTGACTCTAACCATTTTTACGCTGATACATTCATACCCATTCTGTAAAGCTGTTTTAACTTCAATTTTGCTATTTATTTACCTTGGAAAACATGTTTTTTTACTTAAAACAAACTCTTTATTTCGAACACTTAATTTTAAGCAAACAAACAAACCAGAGCAAAAGTGGCTAATGAAAAGAAGAGTTAGTTTTAGGTTTTTCCTGTGTTCTAAGGATTTGACGGCGCCAAGCAGTTCCAAATCAATAAACCTTTTATCCTCTTCCGTATATACATTGATGACTGCGTATTTGGCTTGAACTGTGACCCGCCATGTTTGCTGACGATATAAAGCTTTGGAAGGTCATCCACAACGCAGCTGATGAAGAAAATCTACAGGCGAACTTGCATCGACTCGAGGAATGGTCGCACAACTCGTTCCTCCCATTCAATGCTACCAAGTGCAATATTCTGCGATTCGGTAGAACCAGCTCCGGGCACCAGAGAATTTACCATTTGGATGACACACCACTACCAGAGGTAGAGGCTCAGAAAATTCTAGGAGGATGGATCATGCCCACACTGAAGCCATCGTTCCATTGCTCAAAGTAGCAAAATCTGCCATGTCAAGCTTGTATCTAATTAAGCGAGCGTTTGGAAAGTTCGAAAAAGAGTGCTTTTATAAGGTTTTCGGGATGTTCATGCGACCAAAATTAGAATTTGCCACACAAGCCTGGCGACCGTGGTCTTTCAAAGACCTCAAAACCCTTGAGAAGGTCCAAAGACGTGCATCTAAGCTTGTTCAAGGTCAAAGCTGCCTGCCTTACGAGACACGATTGTCTAATCTTGATCTGTTTCCTCTGGACTATAGAGAGCTACGTGGTGACCTAATACAAGCCTTTCGCATGCTGCGGGGTCAGGATTGTTGCCTTGCATCTGGCGACTTCTTTGAGCTGGTCACTACCACTACTTTGCGAGGACATCCCATTAAACTACGTGTGACAGGTGGAAGACTCGACACAAGAAGGTTCTTTTTCTCCTCCAACAGAGTGATTAAGGCCTGGAATGCTCCGCCTGCAGACATAATCATGTCCTCATCCGTTGACACTTTTAAGCGGAAGTTTGACCAGTACAGCCATTAGTACCACCATGACCTCCGAACCTAACACATTTCCTGAAACACATTCCCATCCACAATTTACGCGTCATATAACGTAATACTCCCTATTTTTTCAGTTCAGTTCAGTTCAGTTTTATTAAGGGAAATATAGGCGAAGCCTTTGAGCTCCCTATTAATGTCAGTGACACTGTAAATTAAAAAAGGCTGACATATAATGGACGTTGGACAAAGGGTTATCTCCCGGACACACTGCAGGGCATCGGACAAACAATTATAAAATAATGTTACTCAAAAATAGTGAGTATTATGTTTTATGACGCGAAAATTCTGGGTGGGAATATGTTTCAGGAAATGTGTTAGGTTCGGATGTCGTGGTGGTACTTATGGCTGTACTGGTCAAACTTCCGCTTAAAAGTGTCAACGGATGGGGACATGAATATGTCGGCCGGCAGAGCATTCCAGGCCTTAATCACTCTGTTGGAGAAGAAGAACCTTCTTGTGTCGAGTCTTGCACCTGTCACTCGTAGTTAAATGGGATGTCCTCGCAAAGTAGTGGTAGTGGCCAGCTCAAAGAAGTCGCCAGATGCAAGGCAACAATCCTGACCCCGCAGCATGCGAAAGGCTTGTATTAGGTCACCACGTAGCTCTCTATAGTCCAGAGGAAACAGATCAAGATTAGACAATCGTGTCTCGTAAGGCAGGCAGCTTTGACCTTGAACAAGCTTGGTTGTACGTCTTTGGACCTTTCTCAAGGGTGTTGTGGTCTTTGACAGACCACGGTCTCCAGGCTTGTATTGCAAATTCCAATCGTGGTCGCATGAACATCCCGAAGACCTTATTAAAGCACTCTTTGTCGAACTTTGCAAACGCTCGCTTAATTAGATACAAGCTTGACATGGCAGATTTTGCTACTTTTGAGCAATGGAACGATGGCTTCAGTGTGGGCGTGATCCATACATTATTTTATAATTGTTTGTCCAATGCCCTGCAGTGTGTCGGGGAGATAACCCTTTGTCCAACGTCCATTATATGTCAGCCTTTTTTAATTTGTAGTGTCATTGACAGCAATAGGGAGCTGAAAGGCTTCGTCTATATTTTCCTTAATAAAACTAAACTGTACTGAACTGAAGAAGATTTCTCAAGCACGTTTAAAGGTCCTTAGTTAACATTCGGAAAAATAAATTGCCACAGAAAATCATTTGCCTGATTTTTCCTAAGTTTGAACAAATAAAATCCACTTCCTAGCAAAAATACGAACGAAAATCTCAGCTCATCAAAAGCTCTCAGCCGTTGAACTGAAGCGTTGCTTCGTAGCATCTAATAGTCACGGCAGTGCTATGCATATACAACCAGTTGGTAAAGCTAAACAGCTTAATATCTCTGCTTTACAAAATTATTATGATTTTATGTTAAAGTTTGGAGCAGTTCACTCTATACTGGGGAACTAATTCGACTGTGACATTTCTGCGTTTTCCTCTCAGGACTATCAGCGTCTGGACTCTCTCATCCGTTTGGTTGCTAGTGAAGCATTAGAACGACAGACAAGAATGTTTCTGGAGACAAACAACATTTTGACGTTGCCGTAGACTTCATGTACTCGCGCGGTTTCAACTACAAAATAGTGGAAATCAAACGCATCTCCTCATGTAGCAAAAACCACCTATATTAATCACCCTATTTTCACCAATCGAGGATGACTCAATCTTTGCACATTGAGGTTACATTTTCCGATATCTAGATGTTGCCAAATGTTTGCTATGTCGCGATCGTACACGGATGGAGCGAAGAAATGTGTCTGCCCTCTCGCATGGGTCTACGGCCTCTCAGGCTTTTATCCATAATTCTGGTCATGGCTATGCAAACGAAAACGAGACGGTACAGCAATCAGCTCTTGTGCCCGGTTCAAAAACCCCCTTATCTTTATCCATTAACACCTTCTTCCTTGCGAATAGGAATTTCAAACTCAATAGCAGTCAACCATGTCGTAAGCCCGCTTTTAATGTCAATGACTCCACCTAAAGTGCCAAGACCGACTGTTTCTCCGTTTCAAAGAAGTTTTCCATGTTTTCCTACTGTTGACATAGTCCAAACAACTGGGTCAAGTCCGCCTCGTTCCCATTCCGCACCATCAATTGCGGTGTCAGCTGTTCGATCAACTTAACTTATCAGTAACCCATGCAAATCTAAGAAAGCTCCTACCACAAGTTCCAAAAAGAAAAACTTAATAACAGTGAGGCAACCTCCTAACATCCAGCATCTACTAATCATATCCAAAATTTCCTTAGCAATTATCCCAACCAAAAGACTTCACAGGCTCTTCAATTAATTAACTCTACCCCTTACGGTAGCAGTTTTCCAAAACACTTTGTTCCATTTTCAAATCTAATTATCACCCCACATTATTCTCCTTTTTACGCTAACACAGAAAATATCCTTCCTCTCAATAGATACGACCTAACTAACCACCTAACTATAATAATCCTAATTTATTTAACATTAAAGCTTAGCTAATTGTAGACTGCAGCGATTTTACTTTCCGCCTGCACCTTCCTCCTTAAAGTTTAGTTCCCCACTACCAAGTCTTCCTTTTTTATAAACACTTATGAGCCTATTCCGCGGTCCACAAATATACTCAGTACAGTTTCACTCAACGCGTGGTCAGTCGTGAAAAAGATGACTGAACTAAGAACTGTAGCTTTAGAGTTTGACCCAGATATTATGTGCATCACAAAATCTTGGGCTCATGCTGTAATTTCTGACTCGACACTCGCTTTAGATAATGTAAGTTTCTATCGACAAGACCGCATTGACAAACTTGGCGGTGGTTGGCTTCTTCACATTAGATCATCTCCTGCACTTTCCCTTACGATCTTAGCATTTCTACGTTTTTCGGAAATACTTGTTTCGTTTCAGTCGTCCTCCCGTACAAGAAAAAAACCCTAATTGACTGTGTCTATAATACTTCTTGTTATTCCGACAATGAAAGTCAGCTCTGTGAACTCTTTCACAAAGTAAGAGAAGCTCCGTTTGATGTGAAAATAATCCTAGGAGATTTTAATTTGCCAGAAATCTACTGGCATGCACATACGTTTCTGCAAAAATTTAAGAACTTGTTGAACACGATTTATTTTCCAAACATGTCTCAATTAGTCAGCTCAGTTACTAGAAAATAAAGCATGTGAGATTCGATTTTTACTAATTGCGTACATAGTTTGCTTAGGAATTTCCAGCAATTTCTTTTTTCAAGTGATCACGCATCAATTCATTGGTGATTCCTGTCTCCTCCGCTGAAAAGCCAGAAATGAAACGTGCCTATTTTGATTTTGCTCATGTTAAAAATAATAATTAAACAATTTTACAAGCACTCTGGATTTTCCAAGCTTTTTTAAATAATGATCTACGTTTTTTTCCGCGATATAGTGCAAGCCCTAACAGAAGACCTCGATTTAATTTCGACAAAAGACCATTATGTCAAATGCTGCTTCTTCCACGGTGCCACATATTCTTAAAAACCGGCTTAAAATATTACGAAAGCAGCTTAAGCATCCTTCCATAATTTCATTATAGGTCCACTTAAGGATCACATAAATATTTGAGAAAGGCGTTGGGAGTCTCTAGCAATTAGCGATGATAATACTTGCACATCTGTTGCTCAAGTGTTCTGCCTCCGTTCTTCTGCTTAATCTCACAAAGTCATTCCGCCCTTACTCAACTGCAATAATAATTTCATTACAGAGGATTCAGACGAAGCAGAATTGTGTAATTCCTTATTTGGCAAACATTTTACCCTTGAAATCAATCCCATCCATTCGATCGCCCTGACGTCTCATGATTTGCTCACTAACATTCATTGCGTTCCTACAAATATTCAGAAACAGATAAGCCAACTTAAATAATCACACATTTAGTTGAAACCGACAAAATCCGAATTTCCCTTATTAAATAGCTAAGTTATTTTCCTACTTATCTGAGCAATTTGTTCTCAGTTTTTTTTCAAGAATGGTTTCTTTCTTGATTATTCGAAAACCTCTATTATTATTCCCGTCTTTAAATCCAGCTTAAGCTCGGATGTTCACAATTATCACGGTGTTCAAAAAACACATTCTTTTGCTAAGCTTTGTGAAAAACTAATGGCGCGTCGTTTGAAATTGGTTTTGAATTTCAAGTCCCTTGAGCCTTCTGGTTTTTAGTCCCTACCTCAGTGTAGAGGACACGGTGCTTGGAAATTATTAAAGGATGGTCTGTTTATTCCCCTGAGTTCGCAAATTGTGACTTGGACGTAAGGATTCTGAGGCTTGAAAAAAAACAAAAATTTCACTGCTGAGGATTCTTCCCTGCCCCAGGATTGATCTCAACTGCAATTGCAAGCCTCGATCTTTGCTAATTTCTGAAATTCACACTGGCTGTGTGCTCCCTGCATCTGCATTCAATCGCTGAAGGGGCTCAAACCGAAAATTGAGTCCTTATATTTTCATATTCTTATTGTTGATTATCCTAACCGGCTCTCTGTTTATTTTGTGGCGATTCTAGCATCAATTGCATTTGTTCTGTATCCCCATAGGAATGCAAATCGCAGGTGCCTTAAGTTAAGTGCCACGAAAAATTGGTCCGTGACCTAGTTTCGCACATGCACCGCAAAATCGCGTAGGACCGTCTATCGACACCTCTATGCATTCGGCCATATTGGCAGGGGATTTTGGTCAGCGAATTAATAGACTAGAAGAAAATGGTTGCAACTATCGTTATTCGGCTAATTTTTCACCTCCCACTAAACGGGCAAAAAGTTTAGTAAGCTCAGTTAATGTAGCTTACGAATATGAAACTTGTATGGGTTGTTTCAGCCTCCTACATAAATTCTTAGGTATGAAGCAGGAGGAAGGCAACCTAAGTCAAGAAATAGATAACTTAAAAAATCCATTTTTTCCCACCGTTTAAAAAAGCTCCTGTATGTAAAACACCTACCGCAAAGCAAAATTCGTTCGCACTTATAGCCTCTTCAAACTAACCTGACAGTTCGACCGTAGATTTCGACTAGGTCCACCGTATGCTTCACACCAGGTGGAGCAGGGATGGTGAATTACGCGTGAATTAGTTTTAAGTGATGCTAGCCTTGCGCTGCAGCTACCGCACTCTCTACTCCTCCCCCACCTGAGCCCGGTGTCAAGACAGAGTGAAGAAGGCCGGAGATGGGAGAGGGTGCAGGTGGCTGGCGCAGCCAGAGCCACCACTGGGTGTACCACCACACCTGAATCGGATCCCGTGGAGTGGGATTGCCATAAAGACCACATTAAGAAGGAGCCATTTCAGCCTGAATCTCAGTCCAAGTCAGCCACTCCACATAAAACACACAATGGGCTAACCACGCGTTCCCAGTTATCCTGTCAGTTGGCAACCTTCCAAGCCACGGCTTTTAGCGCACCGTGATTGTTTCAAGTGCGTCAGATTGTTTATAGAATGGAAAAATGCGCTGAGCTGTTGACCTCACTCTCTCCCCCACCCCCACATTCAAACCACCATCCGAACCAGTCAGTTGTCTGAGTTTGGAGTGGGCGCATTGGCGGACGGGTCGGTTTAGCCATCTTCGTCCGCCACAGCACGACCTGGTTCCCATAACGCACACACCAGGATTCACTAAAGCAGGGGATATGGAAGAGACATCGCCGTCTGACTGCCAGTCCACTGGTCAGCCACTGGGCACACCACCTACACTGAGCCGACGGCGTGGTCTGGTGTAAGCATAAGATTGGCAGCCTTCCAAGCCACGGTTTCTAGGAAATCGTGATTTTATCAGGTACATTATGATGATTGTGAGAGTTTTATCTATGTATTAGTGTAGATGGTTTTCGCTGATGTGACAGCCTCCGGTGTTTTACCGGAGGTTTTCGTGGAGCGCATGTGTCCTAATAGGCCCATGCGGTTTGTAAATGTGCGGGAGCAGTGAGGGCAGTGGATGCGGGCACGGCGCGGAGCCCCAGGCACTGGTTCAACAGCCTCCGTGAGATGGAGTCGCAGATGACCGAACAGGCCAATGCGTGAGTTGAAGTTGCGGGCGCATTGTGGGCAGGAGAATTCGGTAGGGGCTGGGGGATGTCTTTCATTGTAGTGGGGGTGGCAGTGGCGGTAAGAATGGCAGGAGTGGAGGGTGTGCATGATGTATCGGTGTTGTCGGCATTGCGGTGAATTCTGCTGTCATGGATGCGCATGTGACCGAATAGGCCCATGTGATGAGTGAATGCGTGAGGACAGTGAGGACAGTGGAGGCGACGATCCCTGCTGTGTGTTGGTGCTCCAGGCACTGGTTCACCAGTCTCTGTACGATGGATTCGCAAGTGACCGACAAGACCTATGCGTGAGGTGAATGTGCGGTCGCATGGAAAGACAGGTTAGGAGAGAGTCACCATCGCTGATGGTGGTGGTGGTGAAGGCGAAGGCGGTGGCAGTTGCGGTGGTGGGGGTAACAGGCGATGAGTATTGGGATGTGGTCTCTTTGATGGTGGGAGCAATGGAAATTGATGCCAGGATTGAGGGTGGTGGAGTCTGAAGGAGGGTTGGCAGAATTTGACGTAGAAATTGGAATTGTCGGATTGTTGGTGCATTGCGTCCAAATATGTCCAACGAGGCCAATTCTTGCGCGGAAGATGCGTTGACAGTGCAGGCATGTTGGCAGGGCCTGGTCATTGACGATGTTGGTCCATGGCGCTAGTGACTTTCGTGCCACTCTTTTGGCCTAGGCGGTGGTGATCCGGTTGGCTTCATAAATTGCTGAACCAGTCTACACGGATCTTCTCCAGGCCGGTCTATCCTGGGAGAGTTGCCTTCAGTCGCCGTGTTGATTTGCAGTTGCTTCAACAATTTCTTCAGTGTCCTTTTAGCGTACTTTTTGACCTCCCACTCGGCTAACATACGTAGCGACCTCTCCGTAGAAAAGTCGTTTGGGTAGTCGCTCGTCATCCATTCTTACCAGGTGACCGCTCCATCGCAATTGCACTTGCCTCAGCATGGCGTGGACGCTGACGATTTCGGTCCGCTCCAAGACTCCGTGTCCGGGATCCTATCTCGCCATCTCAGCTTCAGTATTTTGCGGAAGCAGCTCAGATGAAAGTGATTCAGCTTCCTGGCTTTGTTCGAGTAGACGGTCCAGGGCTCTGCTCCGAGAACATGAGACTGAACCGGGTGGGAGCCAATACGCAGCCCTGCTTCACTCTTGTTTTAGAATTTAGAATTAATATTTGGTAAGCACCAGCCGTTGGTCACTGCGAATGCTTCGGATACCGGCCGGTTGTCAGTGACGCGCGCCGTCATCCCGCCATGAAGCTGATGCAGCATGCTCTTGAACCGCTCAGGACAGCAAAATTTCTCCCTTAATTTCCACATTCACTCGTGAATCACCGGGTCAAAGGCTTTCGTTAGAACCAGGACCTTAGTGAAAACGTGAGTTCGCATCTTCTGGCACTTCTCTTGTAGCTGGCGGATGGCAAAGATCATATCGGTTGTTTCGCGGTGTCAGCGGAAGCCACATTGGCCTTCCGGGAGCCGGCCCTGCTCTAGGTAACCGTTCAGACGATTGAGAATGATATGGGCGAAGGTCTTCCCGGCGATGTTGAGCAACGAGCTGCCTCTATGATTATCACAGAGTTGCCGGTTCCCCTTCCGTTTGAAGAGATGGATCATGGTCGCGTCTTTGAAATCCTGAGAACTTGTCCTTGGCGCCACATCTCCTGGAAGAGTGTTGTGAGTTCTGCAATCAGCCGGGGCCTAACATGCTTGTAGAATTTCGGTGGGATTACATCGGATCCCGGTGATTTACCGTTGGAAATCTGCTGCACGGCCCAAATGGTTTCTGGTTGGGAAAGCGGCAGATCCAAGTCATTGTTCGTGTCCACTAGAGGGATCCGGTCAATGGCAGCATCAGAGATGGCTGATGGGCAATTAAGGACACTTCTGAAGTGCTCGGCCCAGCGCTTCAGAATTTGCGATTTCTCTGTCAACAGTGTTGTGCCATCAGAGCTGAGCAGTTGTGCGGTCCCCTTGATACACGGGCCGTAGATGGCCTTGATGGCTTTAAAAAAAGTTTTTCATTTCATTGCGGTCCGCATACCCCTGGATTTCCTTTGCCTTTTGGCTCATCCAGGCATCCTGCATTTCCCGCAGCCATTGCTGTACAAGGCGCCGGCATCTGAAGTAGGCTGCTATGGTGGCGTCAGTCCGAAGGTCCATGTAGGCTTTGCGTAGTCCATTCTTCTCCGCGAGTTAGTTGCTGATCTCAGCGTCATTGCCGTCAAACCAGTCCTGGTGATGACGGCGTGCGCGTCTGAGGACTTTCAGGTCGGTGGACTGGATGACATTTCGCAGTTGACACCATCGTGTCTCCACGGTAGCATTATCATCTGGAGCATGCAGGTCCTCCAGTTTCTCGGGTATTTGGTGGCTGTTATCAAAAAGTGAGTAAGCAAATTTAATAAAAGGGTTTTTAACTTACCTGGCGGCTTCTCACCTTGGGGCATTCGTCGTGGTTGCAGTCGGAGCCTCATCTCGGCATTGCGGATCGAGCTCCAGGGCACAACGGAACATACATGTTCCTTAAGCAGATCGGTGAGCCCACACTATCATATATATATAGTATGCATTCCGAGATTATAATGAAGAAAGAAGGTTCGTCGTAAAAATCGAGTTTTACTCGTGAATTTTCAAGCAGGTTACTCGGGCCCGTCGTCAGACGAAATGAAATGTGGGAATTGGGCTCATCACATTAGAGTTGGGTGGGGGGCAGGCAGGTAAACGTTCGTGGAAGGGGAGTCGAGACACGTGTTACGATAAATGTTTGGGGTGTGAGGGGAGGTGTTAAATACCCGATTGTGGTTCACGCGTCCGTTGGGGGGAGGATACCGCGTCCGTGGATTTCCCCTTGGTCAAACATGGATAAGATATTGTTGGTTTAAGGTCGACGTGAGTCAGTGAGCCGTGCACGTCGACCTTCGTATTGTGCATCCAGATCGATATGGCGGTTCATGCTGTTTGTGTTAGAGTGCCAAGCTTCGAGGAATTCTCGTGCCATGTCGACGAATTCGGTTGCATCCCAATTGAAGCAGGTGATAGTGACTCGCTGAATTCAGCATGTTTTCAAATATCAGAAGCAGAATCTGGCCTTTTGTTACTTTGTTGCCAGCTGCTTAACATTACTGCCGACTCTAGTAAGTGTCGCCCCTAGCTACAGCCTGAGCAACAGCGTTAGGCCATTATTAGCACGCTTTCAATGAGCCCGTCATTTGGTTTTAGGATGGCAAGAAGAATAATTGGAAGAGTAACAGCGCCTCGACTTTCAGGCCAGGTCGATTTATTTCACACATTGAGATAACCTCTTGACATCGTTTGTGCCATGTGCTTGGCTTTTTGTTTATTCACTGGTTTTTATTTTTTTCCGTAATGTCAAATACGCCTCAATTAGAGAATTAACTTAGCTTAGGAATGACTTACTACGAAATATCTACTATCCACGGTATGCGCTGACAGTTGCGAACCACGTACTGCAATTTCTCAACAGGCTCTTGAGTGACGAGGTTGTTAACGCGAGATCGCAAAACTGCCATCCCGCCTCACTTCGTACTCGACAGGGTGCTAGCTTTTGGTCGAGCCTTTTCCTAGTCCTATATGTAGATTGAATTTGGGAAACTTTTCAACTTGGATAATGTTTATTTTAGCTGCTTATCTTAGACACGTGTATAGATCCAAATAGATATAGTTTTTTTAAGAAAAGTGAGCAAAATTTAATTTATCATCCATATTTTCGATTATACGTCACTTTGAAAATTTTATTCTTGAAGAAAAAAACATGTTACATGGACACTGAAAATAAGTTTAATCCGTGGAATTTTACAACCTGTCTGATACTGGCTTACAGGGCTGAAAAATAGTCTTCGCGCATACCGAATGCTAATCGAATTTCCTAGAAGCTGAGCTGTCCTCCATCCGAGAAGGAACTTACCGGATACTGTCATTAACCGACACAGATGAGCCTTTAATAAGTAACTGGCAGTTGGGTTTGCCAGAGAAAATAGTGATTCCAAGTCCAATAACTTCTTCCATTTGCTGCCGCTGCTGTGACCAAAGTGGAAGCCATGTTGTCTCATGCCAGACATTTTTATGCCGATGGCAATTCAGCACGCGTCCTTGATTACCGGCGCACCTGCATGTTGTACGCGTCAGAAGGAGGCTTCCATTTCACGCCTGCGCCACCACAAGTCAGTCAAAGGGTCCGGTAAAGGCGCTGTCGCCCAACAGAGGGAGGAGAGCTTGAGGCCGACTTGGGCGACTTCTTCCTCGTGGCAAGTCCTCGCACTGGCAGATACAGTACGCCTACCCATATCACAACGCACTGGCAGTGGTGGTTTAGAGGTTTTCCATCTGATACAATAATTTGAACCTACTGCTGTCAGGCTGCAGCGTATGTGAATCCCGTGCGCCCTCGCCCCCCACTTTGTACTTGAACCTTAACTGGAGTGGAGACAAGGCCATTTACGGCACACTTACGGGAGGTTTCGAACTCTGTCAACTACTGTGTCCATGCCAATCTTCGGTCTTCTTGGATTTTTATTGCTATTGAAACGCTGTATGGGAATACAGAATGAGAGGATTGCAGCTTAAGTCAGCCGCTTACATCGTGAGACAGTACCAGGACTCATTGTTTCCAGCGGTTTAACTATTATATGTTTGGTACTGATTGCCCTCTCCCAGCTCCGGTATTCTTAACTCCGTCTTGACACCGGGTTCAGGTGTGGAAGTGGAACATAGAGTGAGGTAGATTCAGTGCATGTCTATTCTCACTATAATCCAGCGCAAATAATCGTCACTACACAGCATACGGTCGACATCGGCGAACACGACGGTCGAACTGACGTGGTACTGATTTTTTCTGCCCTGCGATCGCCGGTGATGACTGGTGACTGGAAGTGCGAGGGAATGCAGATCGTTGTGTCCTGCCCTGCAGTTTGAACTTCAGTCAAACATGACATTGAGTATTCCCTAGCGAATCCGATTGATCATGACTCCTTTGATCAACTGGTGGAATTTTAAAGACCGAAGAGTAAGTTTATCCGGGTTTAATCTGGTATCTTGACCTGTACTTTGAAATATGACCATCAGCCTCGCTGAAGACCTAGGGGCCGATGAGTGAACCATAAATGACCATTCCAGCTCCAATGAATGATTTCGTATCACTTTGTCCTTGCCCATCAGCGCCATAGTATGCAACCCCATGGCAACAAGGTGGTTTTCTCTTTCGCCCTACAATCAGTATTAGACAGTGAGTTTCACTGCAGTTGATTTGGGAATTCTTTAGAATCTTTTTTGAATCTTTAAATATCTGAAGGCTTTCTCCTGTTACGAGTAACATCGCAAGCTTACAAGGCGGCAACTTTCCGTGATAACTATAGTAGGTTTACTGGCCTTAAGTATCACCGATATCTTACGCCATTTGCAACCTTTTTTCAAGGTTGCGTTTGCTTATATTTGGTAGTTAGCTTTCAGATGCTCTTATGGAATTACTTCGAGGGAGGGACCTGGATCTTGATGCTCGTCTGAAGAGGACTGCCTATCACTCAGTCGATGATCGATCGTTTGCTACTATCTTACAGTGTCAGTAACTGTTTCGCATCTCTCCTGACGGCATTTACTTCGCTTGATCGAGTTGAATCCGTGTTGAAAGTCGGTCTACTACCGAATGGAAACCTTTACTTTTACCTGGCTGGTGACATTTACGAGATGAAAGAACGCTACCTTTACTTTGAAATTCGGCTGAGCGTCATGTTCGGTGATTGTGTCGATGAACGTCTCAAGTCTTCTTTGCTTGAGGAAAGGTTATGTTTCGTTGGTTGACGAGGCAATCGAGCTAACATGGGTCATAGCTCTCCCAACTTCCCTGTTCTGTAATATTTCGTGAGTAACGCTGGCTTTCAGCCGACTTCGATGGATGTAGGTCCGCGCCCTAAGGCCAATAGTTCGTGCAAGGACTATTTCGAACTAGGAGAACATGGACCCCGTAATGGTGGGGTCTGCCTCTTAGCCAAGTGCGTCAGCGAATGGCATATAATGTAACGACCTTCAGCTTACGAAATAAGTTAACGTTCTAACCTGACAACTCAACAGTCGTTGAGTTTGTGGTGGTTCCACCTTCAGCGGTGACGTGACACGGATGTGGCTACTCCGTCACCTGTAGGGCGACATTACGCCTGGCAGACTTTTTCCACCACCCAATTAGGCCTTTCCGGCCGCCGTCCGGGACAATCTTGGAACCTTAACACGAAATGCAGTCATTGGGGACTGAGAGGTTCCTCTTTCTGTCCAGGAAGTATTGAAAGACATCTCTCCCTTTCGGTTGGCTGGATATTAGACACCCCACCAATCACTTCATCGCATCAAAAATCAAAGCATTTATTTCTAAAGTTAACTTGTTCCACGGGGCGTATAGTTGTTTGTTGGGATGGCAGCTGGCGGATAGCCAGTCTAGAAGAGCAATTTCGGTAGCTCAGCAGTTGCGCGCACCACGCACCAGAAAGCATCTATAACCTCGGTCGGAAGTTTCGAAAAGCCGTTACCAGCTACTCACCTTGGAATGCAGTACTGAAGTAGGTTTTATCGTTCTAACACCACTTCTTCACTGAATGAACAATGTTTTGGGATGCTTACATTGACCTGCCTGTTTGTCCCATGCCGTTTAAGATCCGTGGAAATGCACACTGATCCGGTTATATGGAGGAAGACGCTCATCTTCTTATCCTTGTATGTGTTGTCTAGTCTCTCATAAACTACTCGTAAGGACAAATGGTTTGCCCATCCGCGCATTGTATTCGTTTGATATTCACGTTTGAGGCACTCCCACCCTCAACTGGGATGTAAGTACCTACAGGCTTGTTCAGTACTGTCATCCCCGTCGGACATTGGTTACATCCCGTTTCGATCAGGCCTCCTGACACTTCTATCAGTGCATGCGCTTGCTGTTGAATAAGATGACTCCAACTTTCTGCTATTATCATATTATACATCTTGCATCACCTTCATTTCGTCCACTTTATATAACTGCCAAAGTAATTAAATACTTTGGAAAGGTCTCCACGTGGAACGCCTTTCTCCACACTCCAACACATGTGTAATAGTGAAACATCTTATAACTGCACGTGTTTTTCTCCTCTCTCTTGTAGGGCATCTATGGGGGCAACAGAAGCGCACTGAACTGTACCAAAAGTCACCGGTCCCCAGTTTCCATTCCCTGTATTGAAAATCCGCAGTCGGTTCTGTATCTCTTAAACATCAGCAACTACGATTTTATCATCGACTTCACCGTCCTGAACATATTCTTCATCTTCCTCCGAGTTCTGTGTTTTGTCGTACTCTATGCAAAGGCCAAGTCGAGCACGTAAATCGAGTATGCACCGGGGGCGGCTTCCAACGCGTTGGTGCATCCCCATCCAATTCCTTGATGGCGGAGTGGCACAGAATGGGCTCATGGATCTGTCTTCCCTCCGTGGAGTCTCCTTCCGTTACTCTAGTCTCCGTGAGGAGCTTGTCTTCCTCCTGTGCGCCCATGGTTTTGCATTTCCACCCTGTTTCCACTTGTTTTGTATTTATCCATTTTGGTTGCTTTTATTTGCGTGTGTAAACAGACCAATGTAGATCATATTGTCCTGTTCTGTTTGAGTAGAATACGTGTTTATTCCCGTGTGTCTTTTTTCGGGTCAGACTTTCTCCAATCCACTCAGTATCTACCCTCTTCTCACGCGCCATGCTCTCTGCATGACGGCCCTTTTATAGATCCCTACTCACCTTTTCCCCCGTCTTTTTATTTTTCCTCTGAATACCACAACTGCCGCACCGCACGAGAGAGCTCTCGAGTACGCCGTGATACTTTCCAGTTGCTTATTCGTCCTGTTATGCACCACGTGGATTTTAACTAAGAATCATTATGATACAAGAGCTCAACTCACTTCTTTTCTATTTAAAGTAGTGCGGATTCGGGTGTTATCAAGGTTCCTCCTTTTTGTCCATTTCTGTATTTCCTTTTTTATTCCATCACTTCACTGGTTGTCGAGTCGTGTTGCTCTGAAAGACTGTTAAGGGCATGGCTCTACAGATTTCCTAATATAGTTCTCTGAATCTTGTTTGTATGTACTATACCCTTCCCCCCCCTAGTCCGCAAATATGCTTGAGAATTGCTGAATTCGTAAAACGGGTGTGCGGTATAAACGTCCACGTAATATTTGTTTCTTTCTCCTTTTCATGGTGATAGTAGTATCGTCAGCGTTTACAAATTTTTCAACATCACGATTTACGGCCTTCCTGTCCTCGTTTGTCTCTCTCTCAATACTACGCGTTTAGACAGGACTGCAGGATGTCAAGTGGTTAACTAGATCAGTTTTCGTCCTTTTTATCCCCACTACTGCAGGATAAAAGGGAGCCAGAGAGGTCATCGTTTCCACCCTACAGTCAGAACTGATCGGTCAGCACCTTTTATTTGACGGTGTTGGTTTTCCATGTATACCTTCATGCTGAACCCAGTTTCAACCTCAGGAGGCCTGCTTAGAACCCAGGAATGGTCGTTTCAACGTCCGCAGACATTCTTGACACCGGTAAACGTTTTTAAATGATATTTAAAAATGCAGTCCATTGGTGCTTTTAAAAACGTGTTTTATTGCTCAACGATCGCTAAAAATGCCGAGAAACGACTACTGTGTATCTGCAGGTCTTTTTGCGGACAACGCTTATATTGTTGTTTATTTATAGTGCCGTAAGCCACAACACAGGTTCGGATAGTTGCATGGTACCGTTGATTGGTTCACCATAGTCATAACACGAGTACAAGGTAAGAGCCCAGACAGATGCTTCGCAGAAGTTGGGTCGCTGTATGACGCTGCTGTGAGGATTTGGTCCCGCCAGGGAATCTGTTAGCGCTCCTCATGCACTTTCTGCTATATACTCCGGTCTTTCATGTTACTATCTTTACTCTCCTTCGAAATTTATGTGCAAACATAGAGCAAATTCTTCCTGATGAACCTTAGGAAGATTAATCGATTCCATGCTGGTATTGAAAAATAGGTGAAAATAACGAGTGGTAGGTACTTCGACTAAGACTCATACGTTTACCTGGGAAGCATTTCAAGTGAACGTGACAGGCTGCTTTCGTAACCGATTATTCTTCCATACCAGCTTGAACTTCCTTCTACGCTTGCCAACGTAGTTGCAAGTTTCTTTAAATTTTTCATGATTTCCAGATTCAGAACCCGGAGGATACGTGGGGTTCAAATACCTCCCCGATTTCCTCGCGATCTTAGACCTTTGCTTAAAAGCTTTGGACCGGTAATTTTTTTAGGCAGGGTTGTAATAACATTACCACTATAACGAATAATTATCATCCAGGGCGTTGGTCTTTACTTTAGGCAAGGAAACGGTTGTTCAAATGCTATTCACATTGCTTCATAACGATAGCAGTTCACAACTTGGCAAGGTATTTAGTATCCGCTTAACTGTTGCCCATTTTATGTCATTTATAGCTGGAATAACCAAAATTTTTCCGTCTATATCGCTTCTACAAAAGTAAGTCAGCTCACGTTGCAGGAAAAACCGTTAATCTTAGGTCTGAGCGCAAGATGCTGTCCGAAAGAGAGCAGGACTAATGGTTCGCCAGGTCTCCTACCCTCTGCAACCTGCCTCACCATCTCCCCGCCAGATGAGAGAGACCATCGGTGTGCAGAACTGCGATTCGTATTTCGACTTGACTAATGAAGCGACCTGATGCCGGTCTACCTGTTACATATGTGGATGTGCATGCTTGACCGGACAAGTCAACATCCTTCTCGAAGTTTCATCAATGGCTGTCTCTGGCCCTCTACGTCCTACTTTTGTTTGGCCAAATGTCACTTCCCTAGTCCGCTTACCTGGCTGGGTCTTTTAGTCCTTAACATACCGAAAGCCTGTCTAGATACTTTTGTAATCTCTGTCGCCGCTGTCTACACCAAGATGCTGATGCTCGTTAACGCTGGTGTAAGTATCCCCTTCCTCATCAGAGTCAACTGGGCTATAGCCGTGGTCTGACCGGCTCACGGCACGCCTGCATTTCACACACATTTGTGCATGCGGGAGGCGTTTTGGCCGTCAACCTGTATATGCTTTCTAAATAGAGTTGCACTAGCAAAGATATGTGCCAACGCAGAGATGTACCCTCCTGCATAATGCAACGACCTGTCAAGGCTAGGGAGTAAATTACAGGCAATATTAGTATGCGGTAGGCATTCTTGCCTTGTCTTATAGAAGCGAAGATGCGAGTTTCAGGAAGTAGTCGCGAAGACGGAGACAAAATCACTGGAATAAGAGCTTTATTAACCTGAGGTTTCGCATTCTCTCTTGAATCCATCATCAGATACAGAGTCAACTTAGGGTATTGGATGGCCCAGGTTTTGCAGCATTTGTATGATGTAATTGCTAGGCCACTATATGCCTATCACAATTGGCAACTCTCGAGTGCATTGCAGGTAGGTGTACCGCATGGCAACTGCATACTGCAACATCTGGCTGGTCATATAATTATCACAACATTGCAATTATCTTTGATGCACTCGAGAGCTACCAACTGTGAAAGGCATGTAGTGGCCTAGCAACTGCAAAACCTGGACGATCCAATACCCTTATCCGACCTTGTCTCTATTTATCTGCCCTTTGCCTATAGGACAGCGAAGATCATATTTGAGGTCCCGTCCTCTCGATGATATTGATAAAAAATATCTCCCATAGAAACCCCTGCTCCGTCTTCAGTGTTGAAAAAACTTGAGGACGAAAATTTGCCCAGTGAAGTTGATTAGAAGGAATCCTGGGTAGTTTGAAAGATTTCAAATCACATGTTGACCTGCAATGTTTGCTCATTTCCTAAAACAAGCATTCATGTCTCTTGGGGCTCAGGCCTCGTCAGGAGAGTAATTGGTTGAAAACACCCACAGCAGGCTGCTAAATATGGGCGTTAGGCGCATTCATGAGTTGAGCTGACCCAATTCAACGCAGTGACCTTGCGGAGTTTAAAGGGAGTTTTCGACCAAATCACCAGGACCTGTTAGAGATTACATAGGTTATAGGAAATACCATACTGACAACACAGGTACATGCTAAAAGTCCAGCTAAGTGTTTCGCCAATATTCTGCCGCTGCATGACATAGCTGAGAGGGGTTCAGATCATCATTGGGTCCCACTGAGTTCCCTATGTGCTTCTCAGGTGGATACACCAGTTGAAAAATTGTTACTTTTTAATCTCCTCAGAAATTAATCAATAACTTGGATTCAGTCAGTCGAAATTAAGCCGAAAGTTGACATGAATATTTGAGCCGCAGTCCATTAGCCACAGTGTGATAGCCACGTTCTATTTACTTACTATCGGTAGGCAGCCTGTTGGGATTATTGATTTTTTGGCAACCGATCTCCGACTATGTCAATTTCACCATGTGCATTCACTGACTACAGCGCCACGAAAACCATGGGTTCAGAAAATGCCTTATATTTATTATAATCTGCATCTACAGCTGAACACCTGTTCCTTTTAGTGAGGCTACAGAGACGATTTAGGTGGGGAGAGAAAGGCCATAAACGCGCCATCTGTTTCCATACTAAAATTTTTTGTGGTGGTTATATTTGTCGCTGTTCTAGGTGCGAATCGATCTCCAATTCAACGTCTACTTATCAAGATTGAAGAAGGAAGCAAGAGATAGGACTTCCTAATCATACAAATGCTGCCCAATCTCAATTCGAGCAGAATGGCTTTATAGCTGCGAAAAGGTACATTTTTGCTGCAAGCATACTCTCGGAAGTAATTTAAGCAGTCAGCTTAATCTCTTTTAATAAAAAGAACGCAAATGGTCCTCGAGACAAGAGGGATTTAGAAGGCACTTTGTTAAAAATGTTTATAAAAAATCATTATCCCTGTATATTTCAAAAGGTAATTCATAACTTATAATAAACCAATTGAGCGAATCAAGTCATGACCGACGAATCAAGTAAAGACGCCGATTCCACACGGAATAGGCGGTCCAAAACGTTCAAAGGTGACTGGAAGTTATTATTTCCTGGTGACCGATTTTGTTGTCGGCTGGACTTCGTCAGAGGACTTAACACCGTTTTCTTCCATGCAGTTGATCGAATAGTTCAAGACATCTGAGGCAACTACAAGTACATGATCTGAAAACCAAGCAAACAGCAGAAAGGTAATGGCTATCGAATCGACAAAATGAATTATTGTTGAACAGATCTAATGCGAGGTTCAAAGCGTTATTATTCGCAAATTGCCAACATTTATACAACAACTTCTATCGGGGTAAATGGATGACAGTACTTACGCCATAAATAAATGGAACGCTTTCAACTAATTTTGCTTTCAAATCGTTGAAAATTTTAAAAATGTCAAAGGTTGATTCAGGCAACTGAAGCACCATCATGTAATTATTTGCCCAGTTACTAGTTAAATGCCCAGGCACGCGTGTTTCGCCAATCTGGGCGAGGGGTTCAACTGATCAGTGGGTCCCCAACCGTTCCTTGTGTGTTTCCTGGTAGATGAACTTCAGTTTTATCTTGTCTTGTTTAATTTCCTTGGACATTACTGCGCAAACTTGAATAGCCACTACTTGCATGTTGGGTCTGTTTTCAGCCAAATTATAGCACCAATCATTTGAGTCCCATTCACTTGCGATTTCCTTGGTGCCAGCTCCCAGAAAGACGTCCGCCTGTTCATGTGGATGGCAAATGGTCAATTTAGGTGGGCATGGCTAAGTATGTGGCGGCGAACTTCCATCTCATCCAAAATATGGCAAATTTTTTATCCTGTTTTATCTGACAGAAGCTTACAAATGAAGTTTATTGTTAGTTTACTTACCAGCTGTCATTAAAATTTTGGTGATTGAGCTTGTATGAACGACAAATGTGTGAAGTATCTTTCCGTTCAGTTGCATTCAGTGAATTAAAAATGTCACTTGTCAGTATTTCGCTGTCATAACATCATTTCTTCAGTTATTGCGAAGTATGGCGTGACGAAACTTGTTTGATGAACCTTATTCGTACTGCAGGCTAGAAATGGGTCCAAAACTGCCTGATGAAACTAGATACTTTCCCCGATAAAGCCGCCTACCTTTATTATGCATAACCTATAGTAGTTTCAATGAAGTGCTTGGTAATAGTTAAAAGTCTCCATACCGAAGAATGTTTAAAAAATTGCATAAAGGGTTCGCCTTTCCATTCGGCCTTTTAAGAACCAGCCTCTAAAATCTGTACATCGTGAAATATTGCACCAGGAATATTCCAGTGCTGATATTGTTTATTCGCACTCCGCAAAAGGGCTGAAAATGCATAGAATTTGGCAGAGGGTATAAAAAAATAATTCAGTAGAACTAACCATCTGTGCGCTGGACAACCACGTAAGGAAAGTAGACCAATAGACGGGCCAATTTTTCAGATGCGTCAGTCCCAGAAAGCTGAAAGGAAAATAAATTAAAATAAATTGAAATTTCTCCAAACTGGTTCTACTTGCATGCATGTGTCCACGTTCACTGCAACAGAACTTGTTAATTGGCGGCTCACATGTAATAAGTGGAAGCTATGCGTTCTTGTGAATCGGGATAAAGATGAGAACATAATTTATAATCTAAGGGTACAATGGGTTGGGAAAACTTGCAGCATTAGACTGCTTCGGAATCCCGAGAAGTCGTACCTATATACCCTATGTAAATCACGTCGTTAGGGTGTGACACACATCGATGAATGGTCTAAATTACATCCCACCTGTGCATTCCGGCTCAATAAAGGCTACCTGCAGGTGTTTTGATTCAGTAACCTGCTACAGTAGTGAATCACACGCATATAATCAGCCCGGCTTTTGCATTTACGAGCGCTGCATTTAATGTTTGCGAACACTGCCCCCACATTTGAAAGGAAAGTCAAACTACACGGACTCGTTATTAACGTGTCGCGTAACTGGGATGCAAGCCCTTGCATGATACGCATCAGAGGGCGGATTTCCGTCACGTCAGACGTTGCTGTTACTTTCATATCCAACCGGCTTAACTAGGGTTAACCACTGTGAAACGGGTTAAAAGGGAAAGAGAGCAAAATTCTGATCCAGCGCGCATCAAGCGCTTACTTACCTCAGTAAAAATGTAAGCTCGCTCGCAACCTACCATAACACCCTAAAAATGGTTGCTTAGAAAGTTGCCAACTGATGGCATAAGTCCGCACTACTGAGGGCTAAGGGTCAGGCTGTAATATATATTTTGGACCCGGCTTTCATGCACTGTCATTTATGTGAACCGAACCCCTTCCGCTCTATTTGAAGCCCCCACTCGTGTGGAGTCGGAGACTAGGTCCTTTATTGACACGCGTAGACGGATGATGGAACTCTGCCAGCTACTGTTTACACGTCTGTCTCTGACCGTCTTGAGCTTGCAGTGCCATTGAAACAATTTGGCATGGGAATAGCGGTTGGTGTGAATGAAGCGCAAGTCGGCCTCGCTAAAAGGGAATTCATAGCAAGTCACAAATGTGCCCACCTTGTAAGACAGTCGAATCATCATTGCTATTGGGATTTAGATCGGGTTATCTAAATTTGTGACCCACACGGTCACACCTGCTCAATCGGATGGTCCGATACCTCTGGAAAAGGACGCGATCGGAAGTGAGACTGGAGCGGTCCCACTCCCGGCGTTCGCTACGATGTAGTCTCTGCCTGACGCATACTTGTACGCGCGCCCCAGAGGTGGTCGTTCATCTGGCATTTAAGTTTCAATCTCGAGGCTGACGCGGAAATGACGTCACTCAAAGCGACGAGATACTCTACCAGCATCTAACTTCTCCCATCCAGCATAAAGATCATAGTGGTTGGGATCCATCCATGGCTTTGGCTGCCGCGACAGGATCTCGCTTTGTAGATTTACATGGACTATGTGTTTACCTTTTCTAGCTGATAGCATTGTGGCAGGGCGGGAAGCAAATGCCGCATCTTTAGTCGGAGTGTACAGGGCTTTCTTATCCCTCTCCGAGATGTATTCGAATTCCATACAAGCGGGGTATTTCATACATATGACGTGTGTACTTCCTAGGTTTGCGGTCCACAGCAAATTAACCAGTTACTCATTCCACTTCAAAGAACTATGTGACTAGTTGTTCTGACCTTCCGGGCCTAATGTGGACAAACAAGCCGGTTTTTCGGTACGAGGATACCAAAACCTGCACCCCATCTGCACTCATTTATCTATCAATGAGAAACTCTCCATTATGACTATTATTGTAAATAATTTTGAAATTTATACTACTGATTGCTTGTTGGCAGTTTGTGAATATTATGCGTTTATCCCGCAATGGCTGATGGACTTTGGCGCTTATATATCACGTTTCGGTCTGCGCCTATAGACTCTTGAATAAACTTATCTGCTTCAAGTGACAAATTAATTTCTGAGGGCATTAAAAAACTGAACTAATGCGAATATCACAAAAACGAAACGAGTAACTTGGCGAAGTCGTAAAATTGCACAAGAAAAGGTAGGCACAAGTAAGCTATATAAGTCATCTTTGTCATTGGCAACTCTCGATTACTGACGGCTCGCCGCCGTGAGACAGCTCTCGGCTGGCATCCTGTGGCACACCTGAATGCCCGCATTTGGCCCCGTTAAAAGCCGCTTACATGACTACTAGAATCCCCGATGACGGCAAACAAACTGCGAGTCCATGGATCAAGTGGTAAAAAGTTTGATTCCTTGACCAGTGAAAAAAATGTCTTACACCACTGCAATTGACCTATGGCCGACTGATGTCCAAAGTTGGTAGCCATACCTTCCTTACCTATCAGTACTAATTGAGGATTATCTGTTGAACCCACCGTATTCTCAATTTTCGCGAACGAAAGCGATTTACCGTGCCTTACCACCTATTATATTTTCAAGCGCCTTGGAAATAAGTTGAGATGCATGGAAGACAATATGAGAGCCCCAGGTTCTTGTTGCAAAGAAGAAGAACGCGCGATCACAGGGACAGTACGTGAAGTGGTCTGAGCTTTCGGTATCCTAAAGTAGGTCATCTGATTTATTATTAGCCCTTTCACAACCACGCACGCCGTAACTGATGTAGGCGAGTTAAGATTATGTGAGCCGATTTAACAATTAACCATGAAAAATTGGTCCAAAAATTTCCGTTAGCAGGTTCTGTGCAGGTTTGCTTTGGGCCACGCCGCTGAAAATGAATAAATCTAAAATTTTGAATTCAAACTTCCTTTAACTGTTGTTAAGACGTCTGCTAGTACCTGCGGCTAATTACCAGTCTTGTTTTTTTAAACGCGACGTCACAGAATATAAGATGTTATAATTATTAAAACCTATATTGTGTCTTAAATTAGGTCTCGGTCAGGGTTAAATCCTGTAAGGGGATAATGACCGTCTTTGGCCCAATTTTTGCCATAATTCAATAAGAAAAATCGTGGGATATTTTGAAATTACAAGCGACCACACTGAGTTGACAGAACGATTTAAATTTTAGGAAAAAAGACCTTATTCTGACTTTCTGCTGCGCTGTGGGCGGGCTGCATAAAATATGTCACGAGCAAAATTTTTCGACAAGACGCTGCTGAGATCACTTTTCGTCATTTGCCTTGCTCAGTTATGGAGATACTCACTGAGCCATATATATATATATATATATATATATATATATATGGAAAATTAGATAACGAAAAACACATTAACGTAATCAACCACCGTAAACAGAAAGCTACAATCATCCATGATGATTGGTAATGGCTTTTAACGTACGAAAATAGATCTGATTTTTTTATTAAACGTTCCAACAGTTTCACTATTCTCTTTCGTGATTGTTTTTAAGGGCTTTCTCCACAAGTATTTACGATTTATTATTGTTCATCGTTGAAAATATTATTCTTATCACCCACATGCACTAATTGCACAAATGCCTCTGTTAAATGGCTTAATAATTCGGGAGGTCAGCAGTTCCATCCAAAACTCTGAGGCTGTGTTCGTTCATTATTTCGTAGTCTTGTCCAAATGTTTAGCTTAAATTCTATTAGTTCAGCATGGGTATAAGCAAGTTTTCACACCCATTTATTAGCTAACACACTTTGGACTCGATGCCCCCATTCTGTGGGGTTGTCAATATAATTCACTCTACCGGCTACGCTGGCATTCCGAGAGCTGCCAATGGACAGCTACTAATACAAAGCAAGCGCGTTAAGATCAATGGTTAGTACTAAAATCTGCACAAACATGGCTATATGCAGACGCCTAACCAAAGCGTTGAAACACATCAGATTACCAGGATGCCGAGTCAAAGAACCTCTGGAAGTTTCTCAAAGTCGTCCTCTCCAAAACAGGCTGCACCCTGCCTGTATGGCCGAAAAATTGTAAGTTTTAGGATTTCCACAAGATTAGACAGGGGTACAGGGTCGAAACTGCAAACGCACGCTGAATTTTTCAGGACAGGAAGGGACTTCTTTTAACCTTCGGCTGCAACTGACACATTTAAGTCTACTTGTGTTTGTGGACAAGAATGCAGACTGCGCTTTCTATCGTATTCTCGCCTGCGTTTACCCACTAACAATTTAATTATAAAATTGACCACTTTATTTCAGTAAATTATCTCGTAATCGCACCATAGGCTTCCCTTGGTTTAGATCAGCAGGTTAGGTTGAGAGAAACGCCTATCTCACGACCGATTTCTGAAAGCTGGCAGAACAGACCCGGCCTTTATCTCCATTTGACCGCTCCTATTAAACAGATTCGCCTGGTCTCCGACAGGGAGTCTAGCGTTTCTGTAGTCCTCTACAGGTTCCCTAATAGTCTACCCGACAACTATCTTAAAACATTCAGGTGGGTCTGTGATCGGTCAGGTCTTGCTGCCAAGCCCCGGCGGCTTAATTAGTTAGGTAAGAAAGGCAAAACTCAGCTCGCGTTGGAAGCCTGGTGGACGGTGGCTGATCCGACGGAACACATTCCTACTTTTACAGCGGATCACAGTACGGCTATGCCGAATGCGCACTCAATTACACAGTAGGTGCTCCGGGTAGGAGAAATTGAAGAAAGCAGCGGAATTTGGGTTGGCCGGAAATCAGACAAATCAAGTATAAAAGTTCAAATTTTGCCTGTTTGCACGTTTGTGCCCTTCGAATCCGCCCTAAAGTAGTTCATTTAAATGGAGAAGTTGACAGCTCGAAGATTAGCCTGAGAAGCTCAAAGGTAATGCCCGTAGGCTGTTTATAAATTAGATCAGAAATGTGAGATCTGGATATTAGTAAAAACGGTCCAGTTACCTTTTTGAATTCCTTGTCGCAGACGTCAGCAACGCTGTCAGACGGACTACAGGTGCCGCTGAGCAGTTTCATGAGAGCTGCTTTTGGGTCAAAAACGCCAAAAACGGTGTCGCTAAAAGTAGAAATAGCAGTGCTTTAAACGTGATGTTTTTAGCGAATTAAAATTAGTTTTGGCATCGGAAAATAAGTATGAGAAACGTCTTATAACTGCAGAGTAAACATGTAGTTAGAAAAGCAATAGGGCTGTCTGACGACTGCAAGACAACTTGGATCAGCCTCGTCGTTCTACGATGTAGGGCAGCTGGACTGTGTCAGAACTAAACATCACTGGAAATTGGGGTTTGCTCATCGCTGACCGGAAGATTCAGCTTTCCAAACCTGTCCTCTGACCGGACTTCTTGAAAAACATTTTTTATCTGACGTTAGCTTATGTAGACGTCCATGCGGCAGTGTTGACAATAATACCGTTTACGTGAGTCTTGATAGTTCAGGCGATACAGACCACAAGATCGGTCCGAGCTCAGTGCCAAATACAAAGAATCTTCAAATAGGTGGCGAGAAGCAACAGAAAGTTCTGCATGAGCAAGTTCGACCGATCTCTTGGTCACATTAATTGCATGAGTCACCACAGGTGAATAGTACACAAATTGGTCGACAATTTGAGAAATAAGACGGTGGCACCGGTGAGCCAACCTTTTTTTCACAAACTGCCTATCAAATCTCTTCAGATGGCCTAGGCAAAACATCGCAGTTTATTTTTCCTTCCCCTACCAGTTAAAATTTAGCGGCTTTTGCGGCTATGGTTTAATTTGTTGAATTTTGGGCGTTGAGAAACACGTCACACCCATTGGGGCCATTACGTCCTTTAATGGCGTCAATCAGCCGCTGGGTGATCTTACCTTCAAGATAAAAAAAACTGGTTTTCATCCCACCTAATTTCTTCTGAGCGCTTTTGTACTGACAAATAAAACAAACCGGAAGTGCTGCATCGTTGTTGGGCTGGAACCCATCGCCGTGGAGCCACAAACGACCTGGGTAAGGATGACCTGTATGACCGCATAAAAAGGAAATAGGGAGAGACACCGCCCACAATACGTGTGGCTTTGTGCAAAATTCCCGGGAAATTAGGTTAAGGATTAAGGTGAACAGTAAGTTTAAGTTTAGGGTTCGAGTTAAGGTTGGGGTTAAGAGCAGAATTGGAAGTCGGGTCAGGACTACGCTAAGGGTCACGATTTGGGATCGTGTTCGTTTAAAGAGTTAGGTTTAGGTTGGGGCTTGAGTTGAACTTACAGTTGATATTTATATTAGAGTTAGTGTTAAGGTTAAGACACGGGAATATGTATCCTTCCTGAAATTAATTGCAAGGCCACTTATTTTAAGTGAGCGTGGCCTTTCTTACCGGATATCCTGATTATGCGGCCGTACAAGTCATCCTTACCCGACGCTGTTCCTCCTTACCGAGGGAAAGAGGCAACACATAAGTTCTCTAATTGAGTAGACGTTTTGGCTAAACCTTATATGCTTTTGCCCGTTGGTCGAAGTCATTGCTTAAGTTTGTTTACTGCTAATAGAACGCCTGTGTGGAGGCACGGATGAAGGATGGAGTGAATGTCAATCAAGGAACACCACTGACTTTCGCCGCAAACCGTAGGACTTCAAGAAAAAAATAGTAATAATAAGTAATTTAAAAACCTGCAAACACAATAATTTTCCCAAGCGTCTTTTTAGGTAAATCAAGAGAAAGTCGTCAACTGTTGCCATACTGCTTTTCATGATTGTATGCCTCATTCGATTAATATAGGCTACAACTCGCGAGACACTGTCAAATAAACTGACTTCCAATCTTATCCTCAACATTCCCTAGCTTTCTGTATTATCTCATGTGCCACAAACAAGCTACACCTCTTTCCTCTGAATGGACAGAAAACTCAAGAAGACTAATCCCCTTGAAACGGGGGTATTTTACGTCCTAGCTACCAAAATTCTACTCATGACGAGCCATAACATTAAGGTGCACGGAGGCATCCTGTTAGTCTGTACTAAAGTCCTCTGTACTAAAGTCCACTTGCACCAATTCCATTTTTGCTCAAAATTTCGACGAAGATGCTATTTTCGTTAATGCATTCGCTTAATATAGCATAACTAGTCTGTTATATCGTTTGGTTTCGATCGGCCCCGAGTAAGAATGGGCTAGTCATGCCTACGTCATCGGGCAGACAAGTCAGCCGATGAACAGGATAATTTAGTTCGGCCTCTTGTATTCAGCGGTTAGCAATTGTTCAAATCTGACAGTGCAACCTATTGCCTCCGATCTTTCTTTCTGTGGGAGCCAGCCGCTGGGTTTACCTGAATTCGCGCGTCTGCGTTGCTTAAGCGTACTTCAGGCCCGATGAGAAAGGCCTGGTAAGCGAGAGGAAAATTCGTGACAGTCGAGAACCAACAGTGGAGCATCAGTCTGACCATCTTCTCGTTGGCTCGGCCGATCACCCTTCTTTTCTCAGGGACGAAAAGCGTGTTTCTTCTGCTGTACATGGCCACGTTCCAGATACACAATATTCTCGCGGTTGTCTGTAGGCTGGCACTCGTGTAATGTTGCGCCTGGACGTTTGCCCGTTTCACGCAGCACACTTTTGGCATTGTTTGCCGTATACCACTGCTGATTTTTCTATCGTTATACCACAGTTTGGAAGGCGGGCAATCTTCCCCGAGGAAAGGTAGAAAAATCGCGTTTGTTGACATATATTATAAGAGTACGTCCTATCGAAGGCAAAGGTTCGAAAATCCTTACTTTATGTGTCTTAAGTATCACGTTTTTAAGTATTTTTCAGTATTAATAAAGTTTTATAAGGGTCTATGGTCTACTGAATTAGGCAGCTATGTGAAGATATTCCCATACGTAAATCGGTTTAAAATCATGGAACGGCTATGAAAATACATAAATGTCGGGGAAACTGGCTAAAATTTTCGAACCTTCATACGTTTACTGAAACGACAGGCTTTCGTATGTTGCTTTGCAGCTGATGTTTTTTTGCCTGATTAAAGTTCACTGGTTGTTTTCTTTTCAATTTCTCAAAAATAATAGGGTTTACTTAGGCATGAAATTGAGCGATTGGGTCCTATAGCCGTCAGTACACTGCTTACAGTAATTTTTTGTATCACCAGCTCAAGCGTTAAATAAATGCGGCGCTGAGTTTAATATACATCACCCTTATTTACGAGCAAAGGAAGTAAAAAAAGTCAGCTTCCACAGAAGAAAAGAAGTCGATGCGAGGCAACTGGTAATGCCAGGGTTATTATTTAACATCAAATTTAAAAGAATTAACAAATTTACAGCAGGGTTGTCTGTTTCTTACACTCTTTCTTACACAATGTTGCAATGAATTATACCAGATGTATAATTAATTCACTTAGACGTTTTCCGACGCAATCCAAGCGATGTAATACAGACGATGTTTATCAAAAGTGTAAACTTCCTTCCCATTGGCTACTTGCAAATATGCCTGGCCAAAAAATATGGAGAAGCAAAGAAGCGATACTCAGATGCCTATCTTTTTGACAACTGAACTCTAGCAGTTTTAAAAATGTCTAGATTATTGCGTAGAATGAAAGGACTAGGCGCAGAGCATCGAACACCTAAGTTGTCTATCGGATGAAGATGCAGACTTCTGCAATGAGTGTGCTCCATTTTTTAAGAAAATAACCAAAAATAACCTAAGAGAAACATACAGCCAAGATTCAAATTCAGCCATGTCTTGTGACGACTGCATACTTTAGAATTCAGTTGATGAACTGCAGGTGTAGCCCGAACTTAGGAGTGACAGTGTAGTTCTACAAATGCCTATTTACCGTACAACGCACTCAGAGGATTCGAGAAGAGTATTTTTAATCATTTAACGAGCTGGACTTCATTGCATGTTGTCCAACTAGATTTCTGCACTACAAAGAAGACTAGCAAACAGATGTATAAATTGTCCGTTGTAAGTTTTGAGAAACAATTAACAAAGTATTAGGCATACGCGTAGCAATTAGGGGAAGAGACTTTGAGAAAAATGATTAACTATGGGAACCATGAGTTACTGTCACTATCTGTAGAAGGTTTGTTTTGCAGTTCATTGGGAAGGGGCATTCATAAAGGCAACTAGGTGGTGTCTTGGGAGGATAATTTTGTTTTGTTGGAGTCAGTTATGTTTCCTGCAGGAACGGGATGCGGTGTATCATCCCGTTACAGCATATGACTTAACTCGTGTAACTTGAGATTTAAGGAAGTAATTTAGCGTACCCTTGGTCTCGTTATTTTCGTTTATTGAGTGCATTTGAGGCTCAGAAAGCGTTTTGATACAGAATACAACATTTTCAATCAAATATATTGAAGCGAAAACAGGCAGGATTCGGGCGAAATTGGAGGTTACCGGACATTAAAGTAAATATCCTATGCTATTTAAAATCACTGAGTAAGGTCCGTAGTTTTTGCTTAAAACGAACATTAATATAAACGAAACAGATTTAAAATAAATCCCTTCTGGAACCGAAAATTTTGATCTGAATTTAATGAAAACCCGGTGAAAGCAAGTGTAAGGAATCGTAGTGTTTTCCAAAAGTAAGCCAATAATTCAGTTTGAAGGATTATTTTGTGCAAATTTCTGAGGGTTTCGCCACAAAAGGTAGGAATAACCTTGTTTACCAGTATTTCTGTTGTACTACAGCGAAGATTGGGACCGTTAACGAAATATGTATAAGAGGATGTGGAGATGGAAGCTCAGAACAACCTATGTTAAATTGGAGACAGTTAATTCTTCTATAATAAAGATTCCGCTAATTCGGAATTTAGAAACGCAATGGACGGAAGGTAAGCAATTTTCGCAAAATATTGGTAGATATTTGGATACTCTGTTGTGTATTACCAGTCTTAGAGCGGCGTATTAAAGTAAAAAAATGTGGCAAAAACGCTCCAATATAAAGCTAAAGGGAGTTCTTTCATTGCCAGTCGAAAATGTATCACTTCAGGGGTCACAATACCGATCAAACTTACACATTTTTATCTTGACTTAAGCTTGGAAAAAGGTGACGGTTTCATATATTTGTCAGCGAAATATCTAATTAACGCACTTTTAAAAGGGATAACGCATTAGAAAACGTTTTTCAGTGAGCTTAGGCATGTGAATTGTGTATTTTTGTTGAGGAAGTTCATTTTTCAGTGAATTTTAAAGTTTGGGTGAATTTACAAATATGATGCAAACGGCCATCTCCATTAGAAAGCATATCCAAAAACTCACTATTTCGGTAAATGCTTTTAACAAATAGCTTATTTTAAATGTTTTGATGTACACATAGAATATGATCCAAGTTTATTGCCAAGCGATTGAAAACTGGAAAATCGTGAAATATTCACTGCTATTTCAAGGATGATCTGAATCTAATTGTAATCCAATTCCAGCAATATCAATAAAGAAATTTAACAAAAGGATAGATTTTCTTAATATACATAAATGTTATGCTTACGCTATCACCTGACGATTCTAGTTAAATTTATTCGTCAAATTTACAGCGATTTTTAGGCTTTCGCAATTTTCCGCATTTTTAAAAGAAGATAGAATTTATAAACATAGTAATATAACTTTTCACATTTCCTTTAAACTTTAAATTTACTTAAAATTTATTATTAGTATTTCAATGCTTTGGTACATGCGTTGGCGCTGGTGTGCGAGTGCTTATCAATATTTCGCCAATTTCGGCATTTTGCACGAGATAGGTTCTCTTCTGTACTATAGAAGGTTCGATCTTCTGGATCATATGCTCCGCCTAATGCTTTAGCCTCATCAGCAGAGAAAAGAAAATTGTCATCCCCACAGTATATTTATACCAAAGAGGGCCATATGAGGCTTTGTCATAGACCTGTCCTCACTACAGACAACCACGCTAGGCCTGCGTGTGGTTGTGGTGTCCACCTGACGACTACTTGGCTGATAACAGGACTAAGTTAATGAAAGACCAAATGTTCCGCGTCATCTGTTCGCCAGCAACGTCACAGTTGCAGACGGCGATGTACACGCGATATCTAAGAGTAGTATCGGTATAACCAGGCATTGAGACTGGCAATAATCTATTCTCTAATTATACCTTCGACAGTCAATTCGGGTAGTGACGAAAAGACGCCTATTTTCCACGAGATTGCAGATTCTTCTTAGCTGTTTGTACACAAATCTGAAGTTCTGTCCGTAGACGTGAGAAGTAAATGAGTGCATAGCGTTTACCGTCTTATCAGAGTAACTTTAAATACATTTCAAATTCAAAAGAAAAGTCACTGTTTGAAGGAATTTTGCCTAGAAGGATTCGAACATAACCAAATTTCATTTTTAACTGCATATTCTGGCTCGATGCCACCGTAATACTAGCCATCTTTCGAGTCTCTTTGTCACCCCCTTTGCATTTTAGTTTAACCATTTATTAACGCCAAACAATTAACAAGGTTGTCATGGCTTATCGTAGCCGCAACTGGTGAACATCTCCTAACTGAAGTCAGATAACTGTTAGCCTTTTTATATAGAACGTGCTGCAACCGCAAATTTGTCGCATTTGAATGCAATACAGTGACTTGCAGCTCACGGGAAGGAAAACAAAAAGTAGTCAGTCGTATTAGTGTCCTTCAGATATGTGAAGAGAACACACTTTGTGCCGGTTCATCAATGAGGCACAGCAGTGTTCAAATAATTAAATGGGAATTCTCAGGCAAGCAGCTTACTCCCTGACACGGTCATTAAGAGTGAAATTGAGCAAAGGAGCAGTAAACGCCTAGTTGAAAGACTCGTCTACGATTGCCGCACACGAACCGAAGCTCAAAAGGTATGCGGATTACTTACCAATAAATGTGAGCATAAAAGTAACATGAAATAGGACGGTGCTACCGGCTTCGTGCAGGGCCGAGATATCTCCTCCCGCCCACACAAATTTCAAGCTACGAACTTTAACGTGTCGTTGCAGTTAAAAAGTGCATCAGATTTATTGTCTGAGAGTAAGTTCTGAAAAGTGGCCTAAGAAACAAACGATGAGACATAAAAATTGTTTAGAGCATAAAATTGGATTTCAGCATTCTTTCCCAACTTGCTCAGACGCAGTTCAGCACTGCTCACATCAGCTTCACTACATTTTATGCGCAAATGGAGCTAGAGAGCAAACTTTTGGCACAAATTAGCCTATTTTAGAGAACCAACTTCTTCTCTGCGGCGGAACAGAGCTCCTGAGAGGTTTAAGACATCGAATCACGCATTCTAAATAGGTAGCAGCCATAGGAAGCAGGAGCAAGATAAATCGATTGTGGTTGAAGCACAAACATTTAATAAGTAATAATGAAAGAAACCCTTTTTGAGGTAAGTTGATGCTGCTGCGCAGAACAAACTAGCTTGGTTTCTTTGTGGGGTTGACCCCTAGGTAAATTTCCTAAAATTTTAACCAGCTGCCCTTGAGTGCAGCACTAAAGTATCACTGCAATCTATAGAGGTAAAAGAAACTGTCTCGTCAACCTTCAGTGACTGTCGGTACTTAACTATACCAATTTGGGTTCAGCGCTCATAGCGACTAAAGGCAGCATTTTAGAACCCAATTTCTTTTTTTAATTCCCATCTTGTGCAAGACAGTTCTGAGACAAGCTCAATGGACATAATGCGACCGGTTTCAGTGGCTGAATTGGCAAAATAACTTGATTAAGGTCCTACGACACGCATGTTTAGCGTTCTGTAAGGTTTGACACAAAAGCGCAGTCCACTTCGGAACTGCCATTCAAGTTCTCAAAGCCTGGTTTATGTCCGCACGGGTAGCTCCAGCAAAACTATAGGTTTCACCAGTAGATAAATAATAATATCCTCGACCCGTAAGCAGGTACACCCGCCTGCACGCTCCTACATATGCCCCTGCCGCAGAACATTTCTTTTCTAAGACTTTCACTTTACTAGATTTGAAAATCCTTCAGCTATAGGGTGTAAACAACAGAATAATCTGAAATGACTCAAACAGCAAACAAGAAAATGTCATTTTTATGCATGAAGCTGGTGATTGTGGATGAAACGAAAGTATCTGGATAACAATCGGCGTTAAAAGACTCAGTAGTGATTTTTACCATTTGTGAGGAACTAATGAACTCTTTTCTGGGCATACAGATGCTGCCCAAGCTTTTCTCAAGGAGAAGAGTACAGTGAAAAATCCTTCGTTGCAAAATGCACAGGCCGCTCAGAAGATATAAATTGGCCCACAATTGCAGTGCAACTTTGCGGGGACATGCTAGCCCCCTTAGCCATTTAATTAAGCATGTTGCCGGTGCGAGTACTGCAAGGTTCGCGAATCGCCGTCGGTCTCTGTGTGTTATTTCCTCGAGATCGTTAGGGGGTGGTTAGGTGACTTTTGTTCGTGGCTCTGAGTAGGAGACCACGAAACTCAGTAGTGTCATAGCACGGATGGAAGAACTCACAATTTTTTAACCAGAGCGAGTTGGCCAAGTGTGTGAGATATGGCGAGGTTCACGGAGAAGTTGTGTTCCACAATTTGCGCAGGCTTCAACTTGCAAGCGCTAATGAGCTCATCAATCTTTGACTGGAACCAACTGCAAAAGATAAAAGAAAAGGGTGGATGGGATACATGAATTATTTGCCCACCCCTTACTCATCTACCTTATTACTATTTAGATTGAATAAGCCGCTTAAGTGTATTGCCCATTAATTGGTGGTTCCGATTAGTGACTGAGCTAGGGCTAGATTGACATACAGCTAATCTTGACCCGTAGTCTTAAGTGCATCCCAGTGCCTACCAAAAGCTGACGCGATGAACGCGTTTTGGTGTGCGGTATGACGCTAGGCGGTCGACTAGGGGCATAAAAAAAACCTAAACCTTGTACGCTACCTTTACAAAATAAGTAGCAAATACGGCGCATTAACTTACACTACACCGGTTGCGCACGTAAGACTATCACTGAATGCCGTCGCCCGTTGAGCAGAGTATTTCAGCCTCCGCATTGGTTCGTCACATAAAAAACCGCGAAATCCGTCAATTTTTACGTACTTAAAAAGCGCATTCTGTTTTGGTTATTTTTATTGTCTTCACCCGTACAACCCGATTTCCACCGGACCCCGTATACGACAGTTCGACTGTCGATTTTGACGAGGTCCACCGTGTGCTCCACAGCATGGCGGGGCAGGGATGGTGACTAGCGCGTGGGTTAGTTTTAAGTGAAAGTAGACTTGCACAGCAGCTACCGCACTCTCTTTTCCCTCACGTGTCCGTGCCGGGTGACGAGATTTCATATAAGGCTGATATCCCAATCGATTTTAAGCAAGCATATGGCAGGTCTGCCTGAAACAATATTCAAGGAGATCATGCGAATAACTGGACAAGTGCAAGTAAACAGTTTGGCGTTCAAGTGATAGATGTTTACACTAACATGGCCGTAGCTATAAGGATGGCAACTGACTGAAACTGACAAGCCCTCTGTAATTAACACTAACTTCATCCTAAACGCATATCTGCTGAAGGAAAGTCTTACGGCCTGTCGGTACTTAATGAGAATTATAAGTGACACAGAAATCGCAAAAGGTAATTCCTACTAAGTACAGTCTGTGGCCTTTTTTGATTTGGAAAGACCACTTTCAAGATCATTTCAATACAAGTGCAGAATTTTCTTCAATTTCATTTGGAAACCGAATTTTTAACTGCCATAGACAGGGACATTGATTCTGATTAAATGCTGGCTACTCGAGGCCAAAAAGCCCCAGATAAAAGAATGTTGATTGCAACCTGTTGGTGTTATGACCCGGCTTGATACTTAAGCGTCTGTTGTCCCAACACCAACGCGGCAGACCAAGAGAACGCGATCAGCTAGCAAAAGTGACATTAAAAGCTGCATGAATTTATAGCCTCCCGTTCAGCTTAGTTATATTCTGTCCAATCAGCTTCAAGAGGAAGATAGATAAGAACTGAGCAAAATTATCGTGGACATGGATCGATCAGATTTGACGAGAGCTCTGTGGCCACAGTCAGTGCGGAACATTGTCGAGCATCGTTCGTGGCATGCAGCGTGAGAAACGCGCGCACAGGTGCATTTCTGTGAGATGACTCAACGTGGGAATGAGCATTCCCAATAGCTAGAACTATAGCTGTGCGACAGGTTGAATAAGAAAAGGCGATGGGAAGGCTATAGCCTCAATCACAGCAACCTTGGGGGCAAATCAGGTGGAGGACGACTAAGCTTCTGAGTCTTTAGGCTCCCTGTTTTCAGGGGAAACTTGGGAAAAACTTGAGAGCAACACATCAGTCAGGAACACTGACCTAGCATTGATTTCAGATATTATATTCAGAATATTTTTGGTCGGATTAACATGCTACCTTCTTTATCTGAGGCATGACAAAAACGGCCAACGTCCACCTTTAACCAATCAAAAATTCTAAATAATCGATCGGTGTGAAAGCTGTTACTGTCGTCTTTCCTCCCCGTCAAGCACAAACCGATGTACACAGTAATGCTAAAGCCTTGGTTTCAGCACTTGTAACGCACACATCCAACGCTGCGAGCTCATGTAGATGAGCATTTCAAGTGATCAAGAGACAGGCATAGCTTATTGAGGCCTCTTGTCCGAACTTGTGACCATTTGACCTCCCTTTTGTTTTTCCAAATGCGGGCTATCCCTTTAGTCCTGTTCCAACTTAGTGAAATTTTAGGCCTAATAAGCTAGATAACTGTGACGTAAGCATAAGCCCGATTTTGCTAGTTTCGATTTGCTACCAATTACTGTCTTGCATGTTTAAGTGTGATTTTGGTAACGAATGGTCCTGCATTTTCACTTGATGGCTATCTTATCGTTTGCATAATGGCACGGTTTCAGCAATCAGGATCAATCTGTCTTGCAATAATTTGGGCAGTTATGGACAAGGGTTTTTGGAGTTAAGTTGTGGTTAATAATTAGATTACTTTGCGAATAGTGGTATGAGGTTAAGTTTTAGAGGGTGCTAGGCTAGGTATTGGGGTTTGGGATTGGGAACAAGCGATTAGATTGTTAGGTTTGGGGCCGTAGTTAGAAAATTTGGGATTTGATTTCTGACTAGAGCTGGGGGTGTGTTTTTGGGGTATTAGTTATGATTATTAATTCAAGTCATTTGTTGGGATTCATTTTTAGGGCCAGATGTTTGAGTTAGTGCGTAGGGTTTTTATTTGGGTTTAACGGTTAGGTTTAGTTGACCTTGTTCGTAGTTAGGATTAGCAATTGGGGTTAGTAATTAGGGCTAATAGTCAGGGACAGCATTCAGGGTTAGTTTTTTTTGTCTTAGCTCTAAGTCCAATCCCAATTCCTTGTCCCAATCCTAAACCTAACCCCATACCTCCACTGCCAAAATTATATAATTCTAACCTTTCGAAATGGACCCCCCAGACCTGTTCATAGCTGCCCAAGAGTAACCAACGCCATCATTTCAGCGCTCATCTCATTTCAGTAGCTATGCGATAAGGGAATTAGCAAGTTCGGTTGCAGGATCAGTCGTCACGGGGATTTCTTATGTGCATTTCGACGTGGATAGGAAGTGGTGGATTCCCTGTAGCAAGCAGGGAAAATGTTTTCACCCATGCTGATTCGCAAAAAGCTCTGCACGATCGTTTCATGTGAACTGTTATGCCTCCGACATTTTTAACTAACCTCAACTTGTCATGCTATCAACACAAATATATTTCTAATAGCTAAGCCAGATAGATTTCTCAGACATTGACAGTCAATTTTATGCGCCGTTTCAACATGATAACGCTGTATTACATAGTGTGGCCTTAAATTAAAAAACTCTGGGAAAGAAAGGGCTTTTAATGGCACTCAGATTCAAGATATACCACAGGGGCAGCATTGTTATCAAATGGGTTCTTTAGAATAATGCGGCCTTTGCTCCAAGGCCACCAGTTCCCGAAATCCTGCTTAATCAGTATCTGTAAACGTTATAGCATAAAGCTCGTTCGAAAATGCGGGGCAAAAGTTTTATTTTGAACTACTGAAGCCTTTACGCACCACGGAAGGAGTAGGTAAAAATTCAAGCGTACATCCACTTGTGAAATGCTGCAAGCTTTTAACAACCCAGTGGTCCTGCTTTAGGCCTCTTATGAGACGAGGGTAACAACTGAGCGGAGGCAGTGTGGAGGCTATCCTTAATTACTGGAATATTATTGGCGAGAAAACGTTATCCTTACGACCAGAAAAAGTTGTCCCGACCGATAGGAATTCATACTGGACACGTAACTAGCTTTAAATCAAACGTATATACCACTTAGAAGGCGAGATTTTGTTTTGGAAAGTGGTTGGTGACCATTAGAATTGCCGACCTCCTCTTAGTCTGAAAGGTTGACGTATGCTAAATTGAACGGATTTCATGACTCAGGTCAGCTAAATGTTTAAGTCAACAAGTGGATACCTCCTATAGTGTTAGTCGGGATGTGTGTCGAAAATAAACAGGGTAGACACCAAATTGTCTAACATGCGGATGCTATTTCAAGGTACCGTGCAGCCACTGCGTTTCCATATTTCATCACGCATTTTAGCAACGAATTTTTGGCTACATTAATAAGCCTGTGGTTACACAGGAACCATAGTCTGTCAAATTGGCTCGTAGTGGTGCAACGGTAAATGGAAAGGCACGGATTACAGGCAACTCACTAATTGACACGTTTATTTTTATGCTGAAACCTGCCATCTCGTGTAAAAACAACTTAACCCCAATGCGAGTTGCCCACATAAAACCTGAGGCTTTTGTTTATTCAACAGGGAATTTAATTACATGTCACGTGCCGAACTTCGGAGATACACTTTAGGATCAGTTGCAGCGACGGTTGGCTAAACTTGATCACTCACCTTTTTGTAAGGGGCTCTGCTGTTGGGAAGGACAAATACCCGTTCGCGAACATCCACTCGTCCGTGAGAAACTTGCTCCTAAAAAGAAGATCAGTATAGGTTAGCCCGTCTCCATTAGTACACGAGCAGAATGGTGCTAATTAAGGGACCTGGATGAAGCAGAACTGACCTTCACCGAAATCAGATAACTATTTAAAAATTTCAGCGCGGTTGGAAAAAAAAACTGAGGAACATTAAAAGTCGAGTTTTATGCAACGGAAGAAATAGTACACGATACGCATTTGTAGCCCTAACGCAAAAATAACATACAATTCAGAAAAAGGGTTTTCTCTGCTACCAACAAGACGTAGCATTGTTATCTCATAAAATGTAACTGGAAACTTTGAAATACGTTTTTGATTCGAAACCAGGGTTGTAATATTCGTTATCATTCAACCTAATCCCAAGATATTTCAACCACGTCAGAATGGCAACATTGAACGGCCTTCTTACCAACTGCCTAGAAATAGTGCGTTCTGCAAAATGAAGATCTATGCAATATGCAATTTTCTAATGGATTTTTGATTCCTTGAAAAGGTAAAATATTCTTTATAGAAATCATACGGGAATATATTATTGAATGTACTCATTTGGGAGGAAATCTGGTCTTTTTGTAAATTTTATATTTGAAGAAAGGGTATTTTCCCGTTTAAAAACCTTTTTTCCATTGCTGAGAAAGTTTTTATCCGACCTTTCGTTACACTATTATTCAGGGTTTCCAAATTATATACTGTATGAATTGCATCTCAGAAAAATCCCTTATTTTAAGCCAGGAGGAAGGAATCCCATACTGCTCATAAATGCTTGCAATTGCTATGGACCATATTGTATATTTTATAAGCAACATTATTAACTAGTCAGATACGAGGCTTTACGAATGGACGTTTAACGACCTCAAAAAATGCATAGTTACAAATTTCTTTAAAACCGAAAGATACCCTATCTTCAAGTATAACATTTAAAGAAAACCAACTTTTCAATGAAATGTGCCAGGAAAAATACTTTTGTGCATGTTTCCCGTATAATATACTTTACTTTATCAGGGCATCAAACATGCACGGGAAATCGCATACTATATATGTAGTCATTTTTTAAAGAGTTCAGTTTTCGAAGACGGCCGCAAGGAAGCTCATTCAAAAGCCTGTATCCAGACGTGATTTAAGTATCTTTGGCTTAGGTTACATTATAATTATAAATTAAAGTCCTGCTTATGTTATCTTTTCGAAGCGATAACACATTTCAGAATTTCAAACATTTCCTGAGGTAGCGAATTTACTTGGTAGCTTGGTATTATCTTCGAATTTTAGTGTTAGAATCGTACCATCTGGAGGTGTCCTGCCCAGTAACTGAGCTAGGCGGTTTACTAGAGATGGCGGATGCAGTTTGGTTCCCTTTAGGGCAGCAGAAGTGCTCAATTTGGAAATTCTAGCCTGACCTATCACCCTTAAGGCTGAGAAGCACAGACTCCAAGCGCATTAAAAAAACTTAAAAACGGGTATTTTGCCTCGTGCAAAATTTTCTAAATTATTTCTTGTTCAGGCCAATCCGATCTACGCCCACTCGTCATGTCTGTAAAAGCCGAAATCGTAAAATTTTTAATTTCCAATAAAACAACCCACGAAGTCTTCAAATTAATTTTCATGTCGAAGAACGATCAAGACCTATAAATGTGTATCATCAAATTGTGAACGCAAAACAATGATAATAGAGTTATCTGCATAAATTAGCTGTTTCCTGGATGGACTGACAAACAGGGGCTTAATAAGAGCTTGTCTTTTTAAATTTTGCGGTGCACTCCATATTAAGAAAACAAAATGGGACAAGCATACACACGTACATATAATTTCTAATGGAGTCCGGTAGTATGACCACAACTCGATGGCCTTTACCAAGTCCCGCCGCCTTAATGGCTCGAAAGGCGCCAACCATGGCTGATCCGCTGCTTCCACCTAGGAAAACGAAAAATGCATAGGAAAATGTTTTACGAACAACACAAATAAATTAAATCCCTTAAATACCCCTGCGCTTTTACACTCAGAGAACAAAAAGGGGAGATAAGACACGGGAATGGGAACCACTTTCCTCCCCCAGTACTATAGGTGGCCTCGTCCGAAATAGCATAAAAGGCAAAGTGCCCCGTTTGCTAGCTTAAACCCCAACCGTAGCATTAATCTCCCTGGAACGTGATGCAAGGCCCGCGAACAGGAGGTCTCCTATTTCCCTACTTTGTCAATCGGGAGTATACCGTCTGTTTAAGTGGAACGTTAAACGTTATATATATATATAATTTATAATATATATATATATATATATATATATATATATATATATATATATATATATATATATAATTGCAGGTCTGACCCTAAAAAGTCATGTCCGAATCACCTGACTCCATGTCCTGCACTTACTAATTTCAGAAATTATTTCCCCGATTATTCTCTGGAGTCCATATACCAGAAACCGCATAGAGAACGCTGGGGGACCCACTGTGGAGCCGAAACCCTCGTTGCTGCGTCACGCAGCAGCAGAAACATCGGCGAAACACGTGTCTGGGCTTTTAGCTAGTACCCATGTCGGAAGTACGGTAAAATGTCTTTGCCATATATATATACACCCTGAGATCGCCTTTTCTTCTCATATATATATAATTTCAACTTAACAAGTATCCCTTTTAGTATAGTCCACTCAAAAAACAAAATGTTACCTGCTTAAATGTTATGACCTAAAACTGGACTTTTACTACTATTACGGTTATTTTCCTATCCAAAGTCGAACGCTATGCACTCAGTAGACTGACAGCCCCTAAAGTTTCCGTAATTGTGCTCACAGACAAGGATGTTCCACCATGATATTGAACTCAACAGAGTACCTTCAGAAGGCTAAAGCCTTACTGGATAATCACCAGTTTTGTCCAATGCGAAACCAACTCCTTAAAATCTCCGACACACAAAGGTAATGCAACTCTTCTGGCACTGGAAAACTCGGGTGAATCAACGCCCACCGGTGACACATGGTAAGAGCCCAAGAAACGGCCTTGGTCCGATGCTATATTCTTTCTAATTTGCACAAATAAGGCACTCCTCTCCGGCCCATCATTTCTCTTAAAGTTACTCCAGAGAAAGGACTAGCAAAGTGGTGATTTTGGTGTCTCAAATTTCTGTGTGAAAATCCACACAGCATGGTCTGTTTATCAATAAATTCTTGCAGAAACATAAAGCGGTTAGTCTCCTGTCAAATGACGTCACGGTCTATTTTGATGCTACCCCCCTTCTATCTTTTATTCCCCAGGATCCGGCAGTAGAGCCCATCGAATTACTCCTGCAAAACAAATGCGATGAAATGGAGAATTGCCTAGGACATGCTAAAATCCTCCAATTCCTCGAGTTCTACCTAATGAACGCCAAAGGTTCGATGGAACAACCTACCAGCTGGTTGGAGGTACTGGTCTAAAAACACAACAAAATGAAATTCTGGGCTTCGCATGTGGGTGATACTTTTCCTCATCGAATATTATCAGTCCTAGCATGCCCAGAATGTCTCAATTATCGCAGCAAGCACAACCATCCTCGATGAAGGGGGAAGGGGCATTGATTTTCATAGGCGTGTCTGTGTCCTATAAATACTTCAATCCCTTGTGCATGAATAACACGTCTCCGAATTAAAAACATTTGGCGACTCAAAGCATTGTTGGAGAGATCGCGTGCACGTCCTCTCAACCGACATAACAACTAGCCCGTAGTGCAGTTTTGCAGCATCGGACTTAAAAGCTCTCGATGACCACAGAACCCGGAAGTCTCACATGAAAAAAAAAACTATCTCTGGCGCAAGCGTGGCTTACCTGGCAGACAGCGGTCAACCAAGCAGTTCAAGTCTTCTAAAAGGTGTCGAGGAGATATTCAAAGTTCCTGAGTCAATAGAACAATCTCTAAACCACTTACATGAGTTGCAACAAAGCCTTCAACACCATGAACTGAAACAGTCTGTGTAAAGTAATGACGAAGTTCGGAATTCCTCCCCCCATGAGGTCCAAGCTGCTGGTTAAGGGACTTTGTGACGGCATGATGGGACGCTTCCCGAACAACAAACAAACATGGGAAGCCTTTGTGTCAACTGATAGGCTGTATAAGCTGAGTTCTCTCTCCAACCCTCCTTAGCTTCAATTATTTGTAATCCTGCTGACCTCTTCAACGGAGGATCAACCAGACGCTGATATTCTCGGTGGGACTGACGTAACGTATTCACCATCCGTCCTGCGCAAGTCGTCAAATTACTTGCAACCTCAAGGTACATGGCCTCTTTGTCAACGATTGTGAACCAAGTGTCAGAAATGAAGCAGACGTGCAGCGAAGTCGGCGCCTTGTTGACTCTGGACGCTCTAAGTGTGAATTAACCAGCAACAATTCGAAGATGATTGGCAAGCCCTATCTGCGCCACCTTATCCAAGGCCGCTGTCGGTGATTATCGTCAGACAGCGGAAGGCTGACAATTAAATTGCAGTCAGAATATTTTATGCCAGACAGGCCACATAAAATTCAGGATATTAAGGGCTGTATCTGCTGAAAACATTCCTCTACGGTGTGGAGCCCTGAACAATCTACCAAAGCCAAACGAGAAAGCTAAACCACTTTTATTCAAGCCGCCTTCGAAGGATACTGAAGGTTAAGTTACTACACATTATCCCGGCGCCGCAAGTCCTGGAGTCAGTTGGTATGGTAAAGATATATGGCATACTAAAGCAGATTGACCTACATCTTTCGGATAGCCATGGAGCACCTGACCAAAGAAATATGCTATGGTGAAGTTGATGCAGCTGCTGGTAGGCAAGTTGGACAAAGATGACGATTCAAGAAGTCGCTGGAGATGTCTTTCAGGCAATTTCAAATCAAGTACGCCAGGATCGACAGGCATTAGAAACTGGAACAGTTCTTTTATGAGCCGGTTGAATAGCACAGACGAAGGTGAAACGAAAAGCACATAAGACTGGAAGGTCGCTTATCAACGCGTCAACACCCAACAACTGCCGCCATGTCTACGCTGGCAACGGGCTTCCAGGATACAAGTTCGCCACGTTGAACACTTTCGCGGCCCCAACCCACAGCGCACTCAACGAACGATCACCTCCCCCATATTTCCACATAGTCAACGCACATTTACTTACCTTGTTACCATTTCTGATCATATGCACAAACATTAAAACCCCTTATCACTAATGCATCAATCCCAAGCTAGATTTCGACGACGCCCTTGGCTACGAGCGGATCATCGAGTGTCCCTGTTCGTGACACGCATTAGCCGGAGACTCACGCACAGTGAGCCACTGCGCCAAGGCTCAGTAACGGTAGAAGGACAGGCACTGGCAGGTCAGTGCCATATGAAAGGAAAGGGAGAAATAAATGCCGATATTGAGATATCCCTTCTTATTGTTAGTCGGTACAAACCTCGCTGCAGTTAATCTGACTTATGTGAGACCGCCACAACATGGTTCAAGTTCTAGTACAGGATTCCGTTATCTGAGGGGAGGGGGGCTGTACGTTGGTTCATCTTTGGGAGGAGGTTCATATTGTCATCATTCTCATTCCGCGCACTCCAGGGACTTGCAGTACAGCTTATTACATTTAGTTACTGGCCAGATCATCTGTGCCGCACAAAAACGGACTGACTAGTTTTATCGGCCACTGGGCCTAAAGCAATTTCCAAAATGTCACTCACACCATTGGAGGGAGCTGATTGTGAATGCAGCAAACAACATAAAATATTCGGTAAAAACAAAATCTTTTTCGATCGTTGCAGTTCTTTCTTTGGCAAAATAAAGCTGACTTTACAAAAGGATCTTGTCATATTCCCTAAATGAGAAGTTTTAAAATGCACAGACTCATTATCAGTAATGAAATATTCTGCTTAACTGCAGGTGAACTCAAATGTTTCATTGACGATAACTTGAGTTCCATCGTTCAAAAATTCAAACAACCTCACGACAGAAGCCAACAGAGACTTTGATGTGATTCATTTGCATGACAATGGACTCTGCTAACTTTCGGAGCTTTTGAATCGGTTTCCTGTCTGTTGATGGGGGTGAAGTTTCTGATGAATGGCCAATAAGGTAAGGTTACACCAATCTGTTATAGACAGCAAAGTACAAGGCCTAATTCGCCAATACGTGGGCACTTATGCGCTGTCATATGTAGGCTAAAGGGAAACAAAGGAGCAACTTGTAATAGAGAAAGAAACAAAAATTTATTATAAACAACGGACGAACCACAGAGGAGACCCTCGTATCTAATTAGACGTCGGGCCATTTCGAAAGCATCCTTGTCATCTACACGAACCCAGTCGTCTACAACGCTTCTGTCGAAGACCGTTGGGACGAAGTCGTAGCCGATGCCCTCAACATTGTAGGGTCCAGTGATCGAAGTAGGACCAAGGAAATCATCCGCAAGATTTGAACCCACGGGATCTACACACACAATCTGTTGAAGACAAGCGTTTAATGTAGCCTTTGAATAGGTACTACTTAAATTAGGAGAATACGTTAAGTCGGGTGGGACAAATATTTTTTTAAAAGTTAAACTGTTTAAAATGCTTCGTTTTAAGATCCAACTTGTAGAATATTAACATTTTCCCTCACAGTCTACAGGGAAACAACCGGCAGAGTAAACCACCTATTATTTACGCCGAATAATATTCACAACCGGTCGTGAAAAGTTTACTTGTCTGTAGGTGCGGGAATATCGACTAAATGCTGATAAGATATAACGATCGAAATTTCAAAGGAGAAAATAATAGATGGGCCTTACTTGTCGTCTACGAGCACATCAGCACTCGAAGTGATGTCATCCATAACGAAATCAAGATGACATAAAGTGATGAAGATCGGAATTTTAGAGCAGTTCTCTGAAAAAGAAGGGTACCTAAAAGAGCTAAACAGTGGCGTGATAACAGGTGGCGATGCAAAATTTGAAACCAGAACAAACAGTCGAAACTCAAACATGACACATGCCACAAAGATGTAAATGAGAATGCCGGAGGGGCGCAGAATAAACCATACAATTGGACAGCAGGTAGTCGTGATTGCGAATCAATTTACGAATTTTTGTCGTTGCAGGACTGTAGAGTGTAAGTTAGTCAACAGGAAGTGACAAAAAATATGACTAGATTCACTCATATTTCAATAGTAACAGTATGAATGTCTTCCTTTCGTTAGCTTTTAAGAAATAAGAATGCGCGCCATTGCATACGACAGTTGTGCAGAAAAGTCGGAGGACAGGTGTCTGATAAAAGCCTTCTTTATTTACCCCACGTCTACTGATTTTTAACAGTTTACTATCGAACTATTATATTGAATGGTTGAATTCTTTCACCAAAGTTTCAATGGTATCGTTTTCTTAAGAATAAATATGATTTTCAGCGGAAAATCGGTTGTCTATTGGTAACCCAACGGCCTTGTCATATTCTTTATCAGTTGCAGTTAAGATGTGTATGCTCGGACAAGTGGGAGGCACACACATAAGTGCCCTAGTCTTAGATGCCAAAAGAACGCTAAGATAGCAAGAATTGGTGTTGCACGCGAAAAGCTCAGTTCCAAGCTGCAATGTTTATCGGACACAGTTACTATGCCCTCCCACGCCAGCTTAATTATCAACTGAAATTAATTATCACTAAAATTTCAGCTCTTTAGTATGATATTGGTGTGGCAATTATACGACCATTTTTCAAGCTTACGATGTCGCTGAAAGTAGTATCCGACTGCTCGCTCCTCGCATGTCCCATTACTTTGCCCATATGAAGTCGGAGAATTAAATAACGAGAGAAGAGTTTAAAGTGTTTGCGGGCCGGGGAACCACGGCTAAAGCAGCCAGCGCTGCATGCGGGTGTCCCCCCTCGTGAGAATGTCCGTGTCATTAAACTTTAACTTGTGGTCGTGTCCCATCCAATATGCCGTGGCTTGCCATTTTGCATCATTCTTCCTCCTCCTCCTCCTCCTCCTCCTCCTCCTCCTCCTCCTCCTCCTCCTCCTCCTCACCCCTACTGCCGCCGCATAGTTGGCTATTCGCATGCGGAGTGACCTCCGACGTAGTTTAAGGATTTTGCAATTGCAAGACCGCAGATTAGCGATCCTAGACGCTTCATTTAATGGTGACTGGTCTTATTACACGGTACCTTATAGTTGCCTCCGGTCTGTGCCCCACCCCGAATTCAATCGGTGTGAGAACCGGATGAGGGCTTCCGAGACGGTATTAAAAAAATTAAAATATGCACTAAGCTTCAGAGCCCGTGCGGTCTGGACTCCCTTTTCATTTGAGCATGCTGTGATTGACAAAGTTACGCGAGTAACATCGAAGGCTTTGCATTTGAGCAACTTCGTCTTCTTGTTTCCCGCTGTGCGCATGGACACGTCAATATCATATGCCTACGTAAGTGCAGTTCGGTAGTTGTTGTTTACGATTCTGTTAAACATGCAGAGTTTCACCCCTCGGGGAGGATTCGAAGCAGCGTGGCGATAATGTACACTGGTCTGATCATCGAAAACAATCATGGGAGATTGATGTACTTCTCACAGTCTTTTTCCCTAACACAAGAGAGGCCCTTTGCAATGTCTCTGCTTCAGTTAAATTCAGTCATCTTTGACTTTGTGTGTGTTTTAACAGGGTATACAGTAATCACATCCACTCGAAGCAGGCTAAAGACGCGCCATCGTCGCATGACAAGCCACCGCACAGGCAAACTAATGAGCTGCTGACGTGTCCTACAAAACCTCATCAACAGGAGTCAGTATATTGGGAATCTTAGGCCGGTACGGCGGATAACTGTCCCAGTGCCCCATAGGAACCTAATGTGTTGTGTGCGAATCCAGTTAGTGTGTGGTACGCGTAAGCGGTCTATTGACATACGTCAGTCACTGCGCCTAAGCCCGTCTCCGGTCGTCTTCGCTCAGTCTTCCCACCGGGCCCAGGAAGCTGAGAGAGAGAAAGAGAGAGAGAGAGAGAGAGAGAGAGGAGATAGTGCGGCAGATGGTGCGCGAGTCACCGACTTGCGCCCACCACATTATGGGGCACACATAAGACATTGTTGTTAACGATATTCGAACAAATAGATGAACAACTCTCAAAATAAAGACTGCTAGATGGCCATATCTTTTGTTAATTAGCATTAGAATATGAATTAGTAACAAATAAAATTGGCACGGTGCCGACAAAACAAATTGGTAAGTGATCCCGTGTTTGTCCAATGTGTCATGCTCTCAGCTGGGTAATGCACTTAAGCCGAAGATGAACATCAGGATACTTAAAAGCACCGACGGTTTTGACCTTAACCCTGGCAGCAAGGAGAACGTCCCACTTCCAAACAACTCACGGAGAAAAGAACGTGGAGAGCTGGTTTTTCAGACGAATAAGGGTCTTGATCCTCCATTCATGGCCACGAAGACTTAATGTTAACACCCATTAAATGTACTAATCAAAGCTGTCTTTGCGCAACAAGAAAATTGCAATAAAGTTATCTCTGACACACCTTCAATTGAGGCGGTACCTAACTAAAATATGTAGTCTTGGTTGGTATTTATGAACTCTCAGTTGGGGTCACATTTTGGCAGCACACCTCTGGACTTCTAGGATATGTACGTCACCCAGCTTAAAGCAACGTACTCCAGATGAAGCCGAACAAAGGTTCAGAAAACTTCGATAAATATATCGACTTCCAGGCTGATGAACGCATGCGACATGGCAATCACTGCGATCATCGCACATTTTAAAACTGCGCAGCTCAGCATTTTTAATGTTAATATTATATTTATAGGCCATAGTCGATCTAGCATTCGAAACGATTGTATTATGTCACCAATTCTGTTTGACTATTCCTTTGACTGGATTGGTGGATGAGTTCTACATGATTTCGATAGTTTAAATTTCCATTCGGTCGCCTGTTGACCCGATCTCGATTACGTTTACGACATCACCGTGTTAGCCTAGAGTTTCAGTAAACTACAGATTATGATGTGGCGGGCAACTGAAGACCAGTGTGTTTTAGTGTTGTATCCCTAACCATAAAAATTGCCACTCGTGACTACTGGTTGTCAACATGAGGATGTGGACCGTTTCAATTATCTCGGGGCGAGGTTGATGCTGATTGGACATCGAATTCCGAAGCGATGTTGTTGGCACGGTTTCTACAGAAGAAGTTTTTGCACCCGACGCGGTATATTCATCGCCACAAGGAACCGCGTGTACTGGAAATCACTTCTGTCACGCCTCCTATAGGGTTTTGAACGCTGGACCGTGCGAGTAAAGGACGAACAAAAATGGATAAAACTGGACCACCGCTGCCGAAGTGAAGTACAGCGAATTCGTTCCAAATGACGCAGCTTGCACTCCTCGCAACAACATCGCGAGGATATCTCAGGCCACCCAAGCAACACGATTGAGGCAGTTTTGGTAAGTTTTTTTTCACGACCGTCCGCTTTTTGACGCCGACGTGCAATTATAGATACCTAAGAGGAGGTGAATTCGCAACTTCAATCGATACACTTTGCCAAGACTTGTAAGTGGTTCACGGACCTTCTTTGCTAGGTCTCCGTCGCTAGCAGAAGGAATGGATCGAACCATTCAGATCCATCGCCGCAGATCACCAGGCTAGCATAGGTATAATTCGCGACACTATCAAGTTGGGCTGGACCAGGCCTGTGGTTGGGGAGTACTGAGATCATTTTGCTTCGTCTTTTTCGGGGTTGATGAAGACGATATATATGCAAGAATGGCTATTAATAAAAACAAGAGATACTGAAATGCCAATTCCTGTTTTTTTAGATGTCGTTAGCCTACCATAGCTATCCCGAGGTTTAAGTAGTCTGTGATTGGAGTCCGGACACCAGTTACAGAACAGTTATATAATCCTCGGGCAGTTTAGTTTTCAGTACCGTAATTCGTAAGGCGAGGAGCGAAGACACTTTGTCATATTAAAGAATCAAAATATATGATTTGGCACCAATAGTGGATGAAATCACCATTAGGTTCAGCAGTGAAAACATGCCGTTTGCGTGAGTTTGGTGCTAAATTTCCTAACAAAAACAAGCAGTATTCAAATCTGAGAAAAAAGACGGATTAGGTTTACGACGGAAGCAAGAGTCAAGTCAGGATGAAAAAAGGTCAGGCAGGTTGTCGATAAGTTTTTAACGGAATGCTTTCTAATTTGATCCTCGAATATGTTACCCGTTCTCGACCTCCCTCGCTTGTATGCCTGCAAAGCCATTCGCCCTAGACGATTCATGGAACCGGCCACAGACGCGGCCGGAGTGCTATAGCTCTGAAATCCGTACAACTTATCATGTCTTAAGACGACCTTGAAAAAACCTAGGCGGCATTGGAAGAATCTGCAAGCCATCTAGGAACGTAAATCCGTTTTTTTCAGTTCGGATAAGTAGACTACGGGACACCACGGCCCACAAATCCGTAACATGTTTGTCATCGGACGGAATCGAACCAAGCATTTCGCGACTGCACGCCGAATGCTCTACTTCTGTACTATGACTTACAGGTCTGCTGGCGCAATAATTGATACGGCCCGTCATTAATTGTCAGGCGAGCGTTATGTTCATTCGGAGCGATTTTTCTAATATCCTCACAGCCGGAGGGCATAAGATGTAAAATCGGCAGCTCGATGGACGAAAAGGTTTTCTGGTGGTATGAGCTCTTGCCTTCCATGGTCCGCTTCAACTTATTTCCGGCTATTAAGAAAATTGCACAGTACGTAAATAATGAAAGATAAATAATTTGAATAATTGGCAAGAGACAAAAGCACGCTGATTAGGCAACCTAGAGCAAATTCACGTTGGAGATGGAAAGAGCGGGGTCACTCCGTTTCTTAGACGTCCTTGTAAACAGAAGACCCAACGGTAGCGTCCGAAGGAGCGTTTATCGAAAGAAAACCTGGTCGGGGCAGTTTCGTACCTCTCCAACAGAAAGTTAGTCCGTTGCTTGGCGCAAAGGGCTAAGAAAATGCGCTCGGCAGATAGTATTAAAGAGGAGCTTCGGAAGATCCAGAACCTACTTCGAGATAACGGCTAGCCTGACCGGTTTATTACAAAGCCTATTGTCGCAAGACAAGTGAAACCTGCCACGCGTACTGTGGAAAAAAAAAACTCTATTCCTTAAAGTGCCCTTTTAAGGGGATGCGGCTAGTAAACTCCTGAAAAGATGACTAAACCAAGCCGTTACACAAACGTTCCCAGCAGCGATACTTCAGATAGTGTTCTCAACCAACCCTCTTTTATGAGACGAAGGTAAGAATAGGTTACCGGTTCAGACCACCTCTGTGCTCATTTAGTCCTTTACTTGCTCCTGTGATCCAGGTCATATTGGTCGCACGAGTTGGCGCCTATCCAAAAGAATAAGAGCAAACCTCTCAGCATGGCTGGGAAAAACGGAAGTCAAGAGCATAAACGGCGCTATCTTTGCACATATTGTGGTCTCCAGGCGTAGTGTGGACCCCAGCGAAGCTTTCCGTGTAATTTGTAAGGTCCCACCAAAGTACCCCAAGCCACTGGGTCAACGTCTACTAGCAGTAGCAGAAGCAACTGCCATAAGGTTGAAGGAAAGCCAGTCTTGTGCGCATAAAAGAACCTCTTACAAGCTCCGCGCTTAGCACGGTCAACGGTCGCTTACCTGCATGCATTCTTCTGGGACGCCTCTTTACTTTTATTTCCCTATTACGGCTCTACCAAGCACTCACTGCCGCCTAACACACTGTTTCTTATCATCCTTCTCCTATGCACACCTCTTACATAACACACTTACACACACAGACGAACATTGTCGATTTCATGTTTTAAATTTCTATCCCGTTCCATTGTTCCCTTATTACTGAACTGGCCTGAAGAGAAGTTATTGAAAGCAGCGCGTATGCTCGCCAAATCGTCTTTTGGATCCGATCTTTACGCAGCAACTACTAGCATGATTATACTTGCTCGGCAAACGTTTTATTTAAAAGCATATTCGAGAATATTGATCAAATTTCAGGAGTTTCGGCTTATTTCGTGGAGTTCAAGAAGAAAAAGGATCTTAAGAAACCTTAAGTATGAACTTCTAATAGTTCTGTAACCAATAATTCGCTTAATACCATGCGAAATCTGTCACTTACCGGAAGTTTAAAAACAACATTCCACCATCTAACATCAGCATAAAATAAAATAGTGCAAGACAGTCTGAGTACCTTACCTGAAAGCGAATAATGCAATTTTTCAGGTCTTAGGGATACGCACCAGTCTCAAATTTCGCTTTACTCATGAGTTCACACTTGTTGGAAGTAATAACGTTGTATATATAAACTGACGTACTGCTTAACAGCGTTTGTTCTGAACGAGTGTATAAAGAATTCAAAACCTCTGGGCGTTCCGAGAGACGCAATCTTCTCTATTGGCTAAACAGTGGACAAGGACATCTTACGTGTTATCGTTTGCACACACACATCCTCACCCAACTCACCTTGCAATTAGGGGCCCGTTGTTTAAATTTTCGTGCGATTCCCGTTGCGGTGCCGCCTGTACCGGCACCGAGCACAATCATGTCGACCTGTGGACTCCCGTGGCAGTCAACTACAGCTTCCAGAATTTCCTCCGCCGTCTGGTCGTAGTGGGCGATTGGGTTGAAAACATTGAGGTACTGGTCCGGAATGTGTGCAGTTGGACCCAACTCCTCCTTTATCTTTGCTGCTATCCGGATGTGCGAGTCCGCGTCCTCGACGCAAGCCGAAGTACGTGTGCGTACCAATTCCGCGCCCAACATTCGTAAGACGTCACACTATCGGGAAGGAAGATGCAGAGAAAAGGGAATCACATGTGGGGCTAACATACAGTCAGTTAAGGATCTTACAAAAACGCCAACCGAAAGTGCGAAATACGTTTTCGATCAGGAATTATTACTTAAGTCGGAGTTGTGATATCAGTCGTCTTGTGACATAATCCAATGATACTTCCGACAAGACAAAATGCCGGCTTTTAAATGCACATCGTTTTGACCGCCCACATAAACCGCCCTTGTTAAAAAAATGACTGTTTATTTAGTACGCCCCTTCCTATTGATTTTCGATATCCGTATAAGTGTGAATATATTTATAAAAACCACGCTCAAAAATATCCTTTCTTGGACTCGTTTTATAACCACGCACATCTTTGAATTTTATTCGCAAAGGAAAGGTATGTTTATGTTTTATAAAGATTCGAATTTTGAGAATTTTTAAGACCCACAATGTCCATTCAGAGATTATCGCGTGTCCCTGTTTATTAACACATACAACATAGGTCACATCCATTGCAAATTTCTATAGGCATTATGCGTTGTCTTGCTAATTACATAGAGGAATGTATGCTTTTCTTCACACGGAATGTATGCAGCTTGTAGACTGAAATCCGAAAACGTAAATGAAATCGCAGATCGGACTCACAATTATTCAAGGATTGCACAATTTTCAAAACCTAAATGTACTTTTAGTTTGTGTATGAAATTCGAAGAAAATGTGATTGACTATCAAATGAGTCTAAGAAAGGATGTTTCTGGGCATATTTTCTATGAAAGATATTTTAATTTATAAGAGCTTATAAAATCAATCAAAAAGTGCATATGAGGAGCCATTTTTTACCGCGTGTGGTTTTTGCGTGCGACCGAAAGGAAGTCCACCCTAAAGCCAACATCCTGCCGTGTCGAAAACAGCATGCGAATTTGTCGCACGATGATCAATTTTACAGCTCCACCGACTGTAGTGTAACTGCGTCAATGTTTAATTACAATCACATGGAAAGTTGTATACGTCGACCTTTATATATATTCCCCACAGCATTTACTGACTTTATTTGCGGTTTGCTAAATCCAACTTCTTGCGAATCTGACAAGAGACTGTGATATAGTCTTTTCTATATAAGTAAAAGCAACGCACTCATCCAGGGCTTTCCATGACATGAATAGCGACAGATAGCACCTAATAGGTCAAGTTTATGACTTTTCTCCAACCGTTTCTGTTCACAGCGCTCACTCAGCTATTTTATACAGCAAAAGGTATCGAAGCTGTTGTGAGGTCGCGAGAAAACGTGAACCAGAAAAGGTACGTTTCATTCCGATTCGTTATCGATGAACTGTCCTTCGCCTTTTAGCAAAGCTCATGCTTTGGAAATCCAGGCGTTAGCAACAGAGCACGGGAAAGTTGAATAGGATTCTTTATCGGATTCTTTATCGATGAACTGTCCTTCGCCTTCTAGCAAAGCTCATGATGTGGAAATCCATGCGTTCTAAACGGAGCACTGGAAAGTTGAACAGGGCTGGCTGTTGGCATTGTTTCGCGGTTAATTATACTACCATACTCCTACTGCCTTGGAAGGATAGAAATCTGCAAAGATTATAAGGACTGATATAAAAACCACAAGTCAGTATTTTTCTTCTGATAACATCGTTATCTTGAAGTCCCGGCCTCTAAAGAATCTTCTAGATCTATTATTAACGTTTACTTATGAATACTCCTCTTCGTTATTTTCACTCAAAGAACCTGTCTTATTTTCTTCTGTACTTTCTATTATGATATACAGAATAATTATTGCGTCAATCTACATCCTCTAATTTTTCAGACTTCGAAGTATTTGTTTCCGTCAACAGTATTCCTGGTGTTTCTTATTAATTATCGTAGAATCAACCACGTAAAGAATAGAGTCCACTCCACCATATCAGATCACCCTATCATATTAAGTCTTCCAAAATCTCTCTCAATTATTATCAAGTGTTAGCCAAACCTAAGCTAAAGAAAGCATCTCATGACGTCACCCCAACAACAGTTGTCTGCCTCCAGATTCTGTCGACAGCGATACCTCAGATTTCCTTGGGCGCTTGAATACTCATTCTGGTTCTACTTATCTCATAACATTTTAAAGACAATATTTGATATGTTTTGTCCATAGGAAATTGCTTTAGGCCTGATATCTTTCCTTCTGTCGTAAAAGTCCAGTAGCCCCCGCTTGCGAGCTTGCCTGACAGAAAACAACTTGAAAAAAGGAAATTACCGAAATGTCTATAGGTCAGCCTTTTTCTCGTCATCCTCCTCTTTTAGCTAAACTAAACTAAAGTCGGATCGCAGCGAGCACTGCTCTTATTTTACCGAAATTTACATAAAAACTTAAATGCCCCCCGCCTATGTAACGTACTGGCTGCTACCCTCGGTGTAGACTTAAACTCGCCAAAACTACTTTCCAAGTGGACCAACCAAGTGTCTTTTATCGAAGGTCAGTGACTGTAGGTTAGAGACTTCTTTAAAATTTCCGTGTTTTAACAGTTGCTGAACCTGAGGGACTTTCGCTCTCTCTCATTTTACCGCCTCTTATTAACCTACCTTCCGATTAATCTAAAATGTCTAGACTTTTCACACTGTCAAAATGAGTTCGGTATGCAAAGGGTTTGACGTTTTATGTCTTAGCTCCTTCTATAAATTGTACATTTCATTGCCAACTGCTTGATCTAAGAGGATCGTAGAAGGAATCACGCCTTTGTCGGTATCTTCTTGGACCCCCTATTGGTCCTATATGAAGCCAGTTTTGTTCTGTGAGCTCACTCTGCTCTCATTGGTTTAAACGGGTGTTGTAGCAGGTCCAATTGTGAATTTATGATTAATTTTCCAGGGCGGAAACACTAGTTGTAAGTCACCCTCCACTGAAAATCATCCTGTTGTTTGCCCACCTAGCTTTATGCTTAGAGTTAAATTAGCTTTTAAGTTAAGGCATGGTTTACAGTTAGTGGTATGTTATTCATTTGCACATTGAAATAATGTTTTTGCGATTCTATTTGTCCTCAAGATTGGGGGCTTGGATAAATAGTCTCTGACATAGTGAGATCAGCCATCTTGAACCCTACTGCGCTTATAGGTGTTTTTTTGCAATTTTGTTGTCTAAAAAGATGTCACTCCAGTTGGATTGTCTCTTAGCGTGGGGGAGGGTTTATTTCTCTCCATGAAACCACCGTTTCTTCCAGGAATACTGAAGAAATGTAATGAATGTACCATCCTTTTGCCTCATCTCTATTTGCCTCTTGCCTAGTGTCGCCGACTGCCTGTAAGGATGCAAATTGCACTCCTTGCCAAAAATAACAATGAGTTGCACATATGTAGGGAGGGTTGGTACCATATTCCGGGACGATAATAAAATAACTGTCTTTTGAGTCAGCGCCAAAAACCTGTTCAAAAAGTCGGGTTGCCAACACCTATCAAGCCTGTGGCATTTTGCAGTCTTGCAAATAAAGTTGCATCTTTTCAACAAGCACTCGGTCTAGTAAGCTATCTGAACTCCTTCAATTTGAATTTTAACATGATTTGTTAAATGTTTGCAATACTTCCGGCGTTTTAATTCCTGCCTGTGAATCTAGCCATTGGTCCGGCAAGTTTTAGATGCCTACCATCTCTTTTCTGCCCTTTGTTGCTCATTCTTCACTTCTTCGGTTTTATCCAAAGCAGATTTTTTGCATGTTCTTTTCGGCTGTTAGTGGTTGCTATTACTTGGCAGTTCATACCATATTACAACAACATTTACAATGGACATACGCTGTGAAAAGCGAATCCTCGAAGATGTTTTTCACGCTGGTTTTACACTGACATAATTGCTCTGAAGCTACTCCGTCGAGCTTCCGTCCTCTGTCCCGTAGTAAGTCAGCTTAACAATCTTGGCAGAGGTTGGGACTTAGAGTGTCATTTTAACAATTACACCATTTTAGGTTGCTACTTATTGTTTAGTTTATTTCAGTTAAGTTTTATTAAGGGAAAGGTAGGCGACACCTTTGAACTTCCTATTGACATCAATGACATTGCAACTTGAAAAAAGACCGACACATAATGGACGTTGGGCAGAGTCATTTACCCATCACTCTACAGGGCATCGGATGAAAAAATTATAAAATAATATTACTCAAAACTTTTAACCGTATGTATATGACCATTTTGGTTGGAGAATAGATTTTGCTGCAGACTTAAAAATACAGCACTCCTTACTCACTATATATGCACGCGAAAGCAACACCCCAAAAAAGTTTTGTTATAAGCAGTAATAAAGTAGCTTCTGGCAAGGAGAAAACTGTGATCATTAGTTGATTAGTTGACTTGTGCAGTGGAGGGGAAAGATGATGGACGATGTGACTAGCTTAATACAGTACCTATTTGCGTGCTTCTTCTGCTTCTAATCTGTCAGCCACCTGTGACCGGAAACACAAACATGAGCTCGTACACGCCACCGCTGGTCCATAGATGGACGACGAGCAGACGAGCGATAAGCACTTCATCGAACTGAAATTAAGGAATGCCTCACCACCTACAAGACGTTGGCACTGCCGATCGGTTATTTATTAAATCAGGAATGGGGGCACACCGACCTACTGGCTTCCTTAAGCAAACCAGCTCCCAGTGAGTGGCAAAGGTCACAAAGAAGCCATTAAATACCCGCATTATCTGTCGTCTGCTTCTTCTGCTATCGTAACTGGGTCTGTTTCAACCTCGTTGTTGGATGTATGTTCGTGACCTTTGCCACCGATAAGGAGCTTGTTCGCAGCAGAAAGCCAATAGATCGGTGTGCGCCCATTCCAGACTCAGTCCAGCACACCAGTCTGAATTCTAAGCGGCATGACGTTGTTGGAACGCCAGTGGGCAGAGATGCGCAGGCGCTTTCTTAGGGTCCGCTCCTCTAAATTCATATAAAAAGAAAAACCGAACTTACTTTCTCTTTGCTCATCTTTTCTGGGAGGACAATTATGCATCTGTATCCCTTCACCGCGGCAGCCATTGCAAGACCGATTCCTGTTTGATGAAAAGAAGATTATGCTGTTGCATAAATATTGCAGTCATGCATTAACCAAGAAAAATGTTTTGAAGAAGCGGAGCTGGTTTAAAATGAACAGTCTTCTGTACCTAATGCCAAGTAACAACTGCATGATAAAAACCTGCCTAACAAATGTGGGTCACGTTTTTGTAAACGTAAGAATTTTTATGTCATAAAGTCGTAGGCGCCAGTTAATAAACAAAAATAGCCAATGATCTAGTCACTTGAGCCACGCGGCCGCACCAGGAGCCATGAGTTTAAGCACGCTTGGGTTAAGTTACCCGCCTGGCTTAATGCAACGTATGGAATTCACTAATTCTGATACAGTTATCTGACTGCTCAAGCAGGATTTCTAAGTAATAAATCTGGAGTCCACGAGATGACCTCACCAGGTTAATTAAGTAAGTAGGGGTTTTGAAGGATTTGAATAATCCATTTGAACACATTAATTACACTTAATTACACCTCGGAGTTATCTGGTGGATTCTAGATTTATTGCTTAGGAAATCCTGCTAGGGCAGTCAACTTACTGTATCAGAATTGGTGAATGCCATATGTTGCAGTAGGCTGGGCGGGCAACTTGACCCAAGTGTGGGGCCGGTTAGGGCCTCGTAGCTCAGTTGGCTAGAGCGTTGGCTGTACTAAAGCCTTCCCCTTGCTGTCGTGCGTTCGAATCCCACCGAGGCCACCATTTTTTACAATTGGATCAAATGAATTATTCAAATCTGCCGAAATCCCTCATGAACTAAAATATTTTTCCATTCAGGGGAAAGAAATGCTTCTTTTTGAAGACCCTCCTTCATCATCTTGTTCGCGTCCCCCAACTTATATGCACGTTAATCTTATGAATTCTCGGACAGGAATGACATAACAATATCGAATAAGCAGTTCAGTACGAATAGTCCTCCAGAGAAACTGGAGCCCTGCTGAACAGAATGTTAGGCAGTCCTCATGCCCTTTAGTAAATCATCGTAGGCGGAGCAAGGTGAGACGCCGGGGGCTTCAGTTAAGTTTAGTTTTTTTTGTTGGAGACGAAAGGTAGGCATAAGGCCTTGCCTATCTCCTCTCCTGAGACTGCAACTAAAAATCAACCAAACATTTAGAAGGAAAATGCACAGCACATCATGGTGTACAGTGAGTGCATCGGAATGGGCCTACTAAGTACAGGAAGTATATATTTAATCTATAACCCGGGGATTCACAGTGTCAACTCCCCCAAATCCCAGTCAAACTGGCGCTGCCGTCGTGAACAAATTGCAAATGAGGATAGAAAAGCTTAAATATGACATGGAAAATGTTGGGCCTGATATCGTCGGTATTTGAAAAAGGACTGCAAAACATGGATAGAACTGATTTCTGATTAAATGGTGTATATGGCTGGTTAAACCCGTTGGGGTGATGACCTACACAACACATATACAAAATAAGGAGCTATGAACGACTGCACTTCACGAACTTCAGATTGAAGGTGATCTCTTTTAGGCTACGTGCATTGAAAGAAGTCCGAAAATTCGCTAAAACGACTACCAGGGGCTAACGATACCGTACCCTCTTCCCCCATTGAGTTCAAACTGTAGCTCAAAAGAAAGTGCTGGGGGCATCTATCAGTCTTCTTCATTTGATGAACTGTTTTTTATGATCGACAATGAAGGCTCTTGAGCAGAAATTCCCAGCAGAAACTCCTATTTACAAAACTGAAATTTCTAAAGCTTGTTACCGCAGTTCGTTAAATGTGTGTTCGTTGGGGTTCTTTTGGGAAGGCATCTTTTGGCTGCCCTTCGCCGTATTGCTCTAAATCAGAGGTCGGAAAACTCCGGCCTTTGGGCCAGATAAGGCCTAGCTAGTATTCCAGTCCGGCCTAACGCCCCCTATTTATTTATTGTTGGATCCGGCGTACTTGAAGTGTCGCGGTTTTGTTCCACTTTATTACTGCTAGTTGCAACTGAAGCTGTGGCGCGTGTTTATTTTTAGAACTGATGTCAGGCGCTTGTATGAAACAGAAGCGCCTGACCGGGGAGGGATGATAAATGTTGACACCAAAGAATGCATCAGTGTGCTGTCAAACCTGCGGAATGAATTCTCTTTGCGCTTCACTGATGTGCGTTCTCATTCGCAAGAGTTCAAGATAATCAGCACTCCTTCTGACTTTCCCTATGACGACGCCCCCTCTGAAGTGCAATTGGAGTTGATTGAGCTGCAGACTTCGGATGTTCTCTTGTCCAAGTTTACTTCTTGCACTACTCTCATTGACTTCTACCACATGCTCAGTTTCCAATGTTGTTAGCCCGTGCCAAGCGTGTGATCGCAATGTTTGGCAGCACTTATTCATGCGAGCAGCTGCTCTCCAAAATGAAGTTTTTTAAGAACAAGCTGCGCTCTCAGCTCGCTGACAATCGCCTTAATGACATTCTTTTGCTGAACTCCTCATTATTAGCACCTGCAACATTAGCATGCAACATTATGTTTCTCATTGATCGTACGGTGTTTTTGAATAATAAACGTTGCCTTGGGCATCTTAATTCTTCTGGCCTAGTGTGCCTTCTTGACCTCCTGAAATGGCCTGGTAGTCCGAAAAGTTTGCCAACCCGTGGTCTAAATGAACCCGCAATAAGTGCCCTCGCTTTGTGGATCAGCGCGGGCCGATATGAAGGGGAGGACAACGTTTATGTGACCCTGCTGATTGGAGGCTCGATTCCCGTTAGGTCGTTTAAAGGTCATGGCCTCTGACCTATTAGCAGTGGAGGCTCAGTCAATTTACATAATGGCTGATACGGTACCAGCGTCTCGGCCCGCCTTCTCGCGCTCCAATTTTGCAAACACCAGCAAACGCACGACGTTTACTCCAGTGACCTGGCTAGTCTGGCACAGCTTTCCGCTTCGCACGCGAAAAGCGTAAACCCCTATTAAGGCTACAGTAGGTCCTGTGGCCCCAGCCATAAAGAGCATGTTTACTAAGCTCGTCGCTGTTGACCGACATCTCTCCCCCCCTCCAAATAAAATGCCAAATGTTGATACCCTCGTTAGTTTCGTCACCCTAATGTACACACAATAGTTCGCCGTTGCGAGCAATGCGATTCAGCACTGGCCAAAGTGATGGACCAATTCCGGAGTATTAACCTTGATTCGATTCCTCTTGTTTTGTGCAGTCTATAGGTAAAAATTAGCGCTACTCAAAACCTCAGTCATGATCCCCAACAAAATTTCCATTCAACCATACGACCATCAGAAAACGCCTACGTGTGCCACAATCGACCTGGTCATGAAACAGGTTGCATCGTTGAACAAGGAGGTGCCTGTTCTGTGCTTGTGGTGGAGGAGGTTGGACTGGGTTGTCTGCAATGCAGGAACTAGTAAGGAGATATGTGGTCAAGAGGTTTGAACTGCGGTTTTTACCGTAGATTATCATTAAACCACATAGGGCCCAGTAGGTTCATGGGGTGACTGAATGATCGTATGCAGCGTAGGCAGTGGGGGTGCGACAGGTGTGTGACGAGTTCACAAGTGATCGACCAGGACGATGCGTGATGTGCGTGTTCGGTATCGAGATATGCAGGGTAGGTTCATAGTTATCGAGTTGGTAGAGGTGGTTGTGGTGGCGGCGACGCAGCGTCGGTGGTGGTGGTGGTGGTGGTGGGGGATGGGGGGATTTGCGATGTTGATTTTGGGTGTAGACCTTGTGGTGAACTCCGCTGTCGCGGCAAAGTCACTGGTCAACAGACTGGGAGCGTAGAAACCAAAACTCAGGCAGATCGCGGGTCACGCGGTTGTCACCCCCTGCGAAAATTACGGTCCCTTCGACTTGGGAACTTCCAGCATTCCTCCTTTCTGGTGCAGTTGAACTTTCGATCACTGGCGTCCAGGTGACTCTTTGAGGTTCTCGTAATTGTTTCTGCCCATAACTGCATTAGATCCAACAAACGGCTTTAAATGTTTCTTTTTGACGGTGGATCTTTCGGTTAAGTTTTGATTTCGGCCTATGGGTCACCTCAACTTCAAGTGCTTTCGGAGGGTGGCTGGCTACCTCCAAAACTTTTCTGGCGTAGCGTAGCGCTCGCCGAAAGTCGAAATCGATGTGATTCGCTCGCTTGTTTCGACTGTACATGCATCGGATGACCTATCTGCGCCACAAACCATTCGCTATGAGCATCCGTCAAAGATATTGTCATTTAATACCTTTCTGTTCTAGTTCACTGCAGTGCGACCCAACACAGCGAGATAGCAACCTTACACTCCTTTTTACTGCTATGTGAAGCCAAGTCATCCCATCAATAAACACTGGAGAATTATATGTGGGAGTGGCTCACAGAAACGAAAGGTACACAATAACCGATAAAGTGAACAGTCAGCTTTCACGAAGGTAAAACATCAGGTTCATTCAGACAGTTGACCGCAAGGTGAACTTCACTGCCTCTTTCTGACTTGCAAACCACAGGTTAGAGAGTTGGTTGGGAGTCAGTGTGTCAATGTACATATTAGCCAAACACAGGAACATGCAAAATTAACTAAAAACGAGAACAAACTTCTCTGAAGTCATACCCGTGTTCCCCGAAGTTGGCTCTATCAGCGTATCGCCGGGCTTGAAGGTGCCATTCCTCTCTCCTTCCTCGACCATTCTGAGGGCAATTCGGTCCTTTACGCTACCACCAGGATTTAGGAATTCACACTTGACCACTGAGTAAATTAAAAGTAAGAGGTTACCGAAAGAATCATCCCGAAGTTTAAATGACGATGTCCTGACGTTTTAACCTGGTCGACTCTTAGCAGAGTAAAGAAAAGTAACTGTGAACGCAAGCCGTCCAAAGGATATTTTAAATTCTCTGCCATTAGAAAGCCTATATAAGAATACCCTAGTTTTTTCCATGTTGAGAATATTTAAAATTACAGAGACTTGGGAATGGGATTCGCCAGACGATGCGTTTGTTTACAGTTGGAATGACGCTCGAAATCTGAAAGCTTTTATGACCCTTGTACTCCTCCTGAGCAACATCAAGCTCCGGATTGAGCGATTTTGTTTTGGTGGTTTCCGATTATTAACCTTGAGTTACTGAGGGTTGCCACTAGCTATCAAGACAGAGCAAGCATCTAGAAAGGAGGACTGAACGACCCGGTAATGGATTACTGATATCTTCAACAAGTATTGGACTTGAAGTTTCCCGTCCGTAAAAGGATTTATAAACAGTTAACTTTGTCTCAATGTGGAATTTGGTCAACGAGTTCCCCATGATCCGTCCAAGCTCGAAAACAACTAAGAGTGTACTTCGCTCAAAGATTCCCCGCCTACTATCGAGGAGGACAACGCCAACAAGTGCTCCCCACTCTCTATTCACGAGGAGACGCGGATACATGCCCCTTTACTCGGTTCTCAGAGCATGAAATATTCAACAGTTGGAGGTTCTTATCCGAAGAATATCAAGGGCCCAAATCGGCAGGAAAAGCAGTTGATGAACTTGCCGCGATGCTAAAACCCGAAAGGTCAGATCGTGGTCTCCGCATACCGACAGTTTGCTATGGTAAAATCGGAAATGCGAGTTCCACGAAATAGTGGAGAAGACGCAGATGCGATCGCTGGAACAAGAACTTTAGTCAGCTGAAGTTTCGGATTTATGCTCCAACCTATTATCAGAGACAGCATCGGACCCGTATGTGATGCTGTCCATGAGTATGAGTTTGAGCACGAATCCGAAACGTTAGGCAAAGAAAGTTCTTATTTCAGAGATCGTATCTGGCTAGGGGTCACCCAATACGGAACTGCGTGACTGTCTCCTGCGTCATGACAACGCAATATCCAAACTTACGATGTATTTCTTCTCCTATCTTCAAATTAATTTTACTGACCACACAGGCCTTATCCGCTTGGCCTCGCACCTCGCGATTTCCACCTAGTCCCAAAAGTACAAACTAATCACGACATTTTAGACCCCTAGGCTCTACTGCGCGTAAGTCACAGAATGCGTGTTTTGGTAGACACCCTGACTTTATCGGCTTTCGTTTCTTTGCAGGTCAAGGAAGGCAGACAGAGGACCTCCGGACCATGTGTGTTGACATCAGTGAATAACAAATTTTAGTGTGAACAAAACAAACCGCCTGAAATCAGGACTTCGGAAAAAGTCTATACCTCTGGGTGTTTCATACTGAGTTAGTCGTGAACGCTGAAAATTCGAACGCTCTCGCATGGCGTAGACATATTACAAATTAAATTTATTAGGCATGTCAGGAGTTCAGAGCGAGCGTCTGCGCCGAGTAAAATGGTCAACCGTCGGAAATCTCTCGAAACAACTCGAATGAGCTACTGGGAGCTAACTCGAAGCTGTAAACGCATACCAAGAAACTAGTTATTCTGTATTTCTCTGTTATGAAACTCGACTACCTCAGTTCCCAGAAATAAAACCTAAAAAACGTCAGACAAAAGGAAAGACAGTGATACGCACTATCTCCTAATACATTATACAGAAGGTTAAGGACTCGATGCGACACTATTCGTTTAATATAAGATTCCAAGTATCTGGCATAGGAGGGGAATTATGCGTTACTAACTGCATCCAGCGTTTCGGCACCTTAACAACTCAGGGCTCACCAAACGTCAGGGTAACGATATTTATGAATTAAATGATCGACTGACAAGTAGTGAATTTGGTTTTTGAGCCCCCAGGGTGTTCCTCGGTTATTTCTGTTATGGTAGACAAAAAGGAGGTAGCTCTGACTTTTAGACGCTTTTATTATGGATGACAGGGTACGAGCTAGGAAGCACAAGATCAAAAGGCTGCAAATAAAGGGCTTCGCATGGAACAACCAGCTAATTATGGAAGAGATATTTTAGCAGTTTTTTCTTATCAATACAGCCCAGTAGTATGCTAAAGAGTTGCCTGTAGCCATTTGCTGTTTATCGGATGGTTTCATAGTAAGGATCAGCTGAAGGTACCACATCTATTCAACCATCTTCTAGGATGGCTCAATGGCTCTTTCTTAATGTGGCCTTTATACACGTGAGCTCTCATGCACCCTTTGTGGAAGCCGAGTACAATCTACAGGGGAAAATGTCGTCTGAAGACGTTCGTTTAGTTTTTTTTCAGTCATTGTGCCCAAACTCACCTCCGATCGTCTTGCCAACGTCCTGCCATCCCAGCCTCAGTAGATAAGAAAGGAGAAAGTGCACTCGATGTTGCGCAAACCTGACATACTTCAAGCTAATTATCTTGAGGCACTGAGTGGACATCGTTGCTTGCGACCGTCGAACTATCGCTTCCATACTGACACCAGTTAATTACCATGGTGTCCTGGAAAGCAGGGCTTAAAACAGTAGCACATGGTGGGCTACATGACACCGAGAGTCAAGCTGTTACGGCTCCTTCCCAAGGTGGCTCTCATAAGGTTTTCGAACACTTAGTCGGATTAAAACCAACTTTGATAAATATGGAAATCACGGTCAAAAACGTCCGTTGAAAGATGCCTGACCGCGTGACTTCCTCTCTTCCCTGTAGCTGCCCTTTAAAATATTCCGTTCTTTAACTTTGAGACCGTGTCAAATGTAGAAGGTCACTTTCTAGACATATACTTGAACTAGGCGAAGCTGGTGAGTCATGCAGAAGATAATAAATAATAACGTCACACAGTTCGCGTACACTTGACCAACTACCAACGGTCACTAGCTTTTTATTGGTTTCTTAAGAAAAAGGCCCAAGGCAAGCGGTACATAAACGGTTGAGAATAAGAGTCAGCACTGTAAGTGGACAGGATATGAGGGATCATAGCTGAGTGATTGTGACTATACAACTCGAAGTCATATGAGCGATACAGTGGAGGAGGGAAGAGTGGACTGAGGTTAGTTCCAGCGCTGGCTCCTACGAAGTTTACCACGTGATCCAGCTGCTGTGGACGTCATCTGCGCATTGTCAACAGCTATGTTAACAACTGGATAAGAGGTCACGATATTTATGGCGTCATTAAATTCTAACTGGTGCGTCGCTTTATCAAGCACACGTGGCATCACATGTAATGTCGGTCGCTATTGGTGTTGAGAACCAACCATCTTGTAGGACACCTAGACATCTTTCAAGCCACTGTGCCCATTCGCAGTTCTACTGGCATTTAAATAGCTTCGTTGCATAAATTAGATGGGCACAAGGAGAGGGCGAGGAATCGAGGTTGTGCAAGTTTCCCTCAACTCTTAAGAAAGACACTCCACCAGCTCAAATAAGGAGATACGCATCGAATAGCCAGGAGCAACTTCCGTCAGGCCATCAAACGGTTAAGAAAGAAAAAATAAAAGCGTTTACATACTTACACACTTCACATTTAATGTCGTCCTGATTTACAATGTTATTGAGTTTAACGAGACCAGTGTTTCCGACGAGATCAAGGATGGATGAGCTGATCAGGGGTTGCCGCTTCCTAGGAAGGAGGAAATGAATTATGTCCTGTACGTATTATCGATAGGAAATCCCTAATAAATGAACTGTGTACCTGAAAACAAATTCAACAAATCAACAACGCTTGTAAAGACAATGTGCAGGCACGCGATGGTACCAACTGTGGATCACACTTTACTAGATGTGTGTGTGCCGTAGAACAGTAACCTGCAATATACTCAATGAAAAGACTACGCCATGAGCATATTTTCAAGGCTAGTGGGGGCTGGTGATATAGGCCAGGCTTTCTGGGTTTTTACACTAAAATATTTTCTTTTCTTATGCAGTTCGAAAAGTGTTGGTGGGCAGACAGAAGGACCGCGACAGAGGTGAAGAAGGGAGGGGATTTGATGTAGCTATTCGCGGAATTAGAGAAAAGTAAGAGTTGAAATTGTAAAGATTGGCAGTTTGCACACTCTAATTTATATAATGAGAAGAAACAACCTTCGCTATAACTGATACCTGTCTACATTTTCGCTGGAAAATTAGTTGTTGTAAAATTTAAACGAACATCTTGGGAAAAGTTGTGTACACTGAGTCATGTCTTCGTAAAGCAAATGACACCTTTTTGCAAATTTCGGACAGAACATTGAGCAGAACTCACAGTGGCTCGTGGTGATGCGGTGAAACAGCATCTTTATCATTCGGATTGAATGTGCATCTGCTGGGGCGGTCGGGACGATTCCATCCCGAGTCTTCCATCTGCCATGAGAGGGATAAAAGTGCTAGATTTCGAGTTTGATGCATTTTTTGGTTTGAATACGATAACAAGCCTGTTATAGAAGATATTTTGTCGCATATATATATTTCACACAATGACAACGGACGCGTAAAACATGTGGTAAATAGTCAGACAATAGGCCCAAACGTTGCTAGCTCCAAGATAAATGTTTGGCCTTGCAAAATTTCTTTCTGCTGTAATCTTACTTGTTGCATAGGCTGATATTTAGTGGATGCTGCTTTTTAGCTAAACTGTTATGAATTCACAGAGTAAAATGCAACAAGAACGTAATACGCCATTATCACAGTCAACTGGCAGAATTAATATATATTCAGGATGATTGAACGCTTGGTGCTGGAGGATATAAGAATCTATTCGTGGGCATGACTAATGATTTAAATAAACGAATAATAAGTAAATGAATAATATATTGTTTTATTTAGCATCCATAGGTAAAAATAAACATAATTTCGAGTGAATCTTAGAAAAAATGAGCGAGCACCGTACATTTATCAGTTAGTGCTTGTAATAGGCAGTGTGATATAAAAAGTTAGGGAAAAATGATAAAACTCCTTCAAATTTTTTTGAAAAAGACACAAGGAATGTGATTTGATAAGCTTTTAAGGAGAACAAACTATTGCTAATAGGGAGGTGAATATACGTGAAGAAGACGAGAGCTCCCATGCAGGCGAACGGTTAAAAGGGGTTTGAAGCGTTCCTTGTCAAGGGAGGATTCCTAAACCGGATGAGCCTATTCGCTGTAGATTCGAGCAAAATATTTTTGGGAAGACAGCGGAAGCAACCGTTGGTGGCAAGACGGGAAAAAACCCAGTATGATGGTCACAGTCAACTTAGAGTCTAAGCAAGGAGGGGACATAGGGTGATAGATATCACATGGTTCAGGCTAATTTTCCGTCTGCATCCATACGAATAGTTCAACTTTCCTTGAAACGAATAAAAAAATGCAAATAACTGGTCTTTTAAGCGTCGATGGATGCAGTAAACCAGGGCTCCAGTTCGTTTGTCGGTCTGGTCGCTAACTCCAATTTAAAGGCTACAACCACCAGCTTCACATTTTAGACCGTTCCCTGCTTTGGTCAGGGACCAAAAAATAATGTTTATGTAGGCATCAGATTTTTGAAGCAGACCAAGGTGCCCAACTGGGAGAACTGGCAAATCTTTGAAATCATCAAGTAGTAGACAGAAACTGTTTACTTTCTGGAGAACCGTGCTCCTTACAGAGTTTTCAATTACGGATGTAGATGTGACAAAGGAGGGAATTTGTTTATCTTTCAAGTTCTCAAGTTCTCCAGAAACACCAGTTTTTGCTAAACTGAATTGCTGAGCACGGAGTGAATGGAAGGGGCTATGCAAAATGTGAACAAACGGTTGATCATGCGGAACGACAAAGAACGTCCATAGGCCACCCAAGATATAACTGTGTATGTCCGAGTAAATTCCAGCCAGTTCGTATAATGTAACAAATGCCGATTCATGACACTCATAAATAAAGGAGTTTCTCCGAGGACTAGTGTGCAGAATCTCATCACAGTCTACCTGGTATAGTTCTGCTGGTAGAGCATGGCGTGCCGACTCGGCATGACGATTCCCTCTGACGCTATGTCAGTGATTCTAACTTCGCGGCTATCAATATTGACAACTGTTCAGACAGGTTACCCGTTGTGACCGAGGGGCAGGCGGTAAATATTGCACTTTGTTGTACCTCCTACAATCCTGCCTCGGTGAGACTATGTGAGTAAACAGCAGCGTGAAAGTACCGTCATGGTTGCTAAATAAAACAATTTATTTAGTTCCGTGTGACGCGCAAGCGGGGGGGGACGAAAAGCCTGTTTAGCCACCTCAGGTGATATGACAGTCGACAACATGTTGCCGACACCCTCCACCTTCTACCGCAACATAGTGGGTAAAGGGATGCTGACTCATGCCCTAATTGGTTTATAGTGATAGTATACTTGTGCTGCAGCTACCACACTCTCCTCCTCTCCCACCTGAGCCCGACGTCAAGACAGAGTCAAGAAGACCGGAGATGGGAGATGGCGCAGGTGGCTGGCGCGGCCGGAGCCGCCCCTGGGCGTGCCACCACACCTGGCTCGGATCCCACGGAGTGGGAGTGCCATAAAGGCTACATTAAGAAGGAGCCATTGCAACCTGACTCTCAGTCCGCCAGTCAGCCACTCCACGCAAACACACATTGGGCTGACCACGCGGTCCGAGTTATCCCGTCAGTTGGCAACCTTCCAAGCCACGGCGTTTAGCGCACCGTGATAGTTTCAAGCGCGTCAGATTGTTCATAGTGAGGAACATGCGCTGAGCTGTCGACCTCACTCTCTCCCCAACCCCCACCATCAGACACTGTCCCAGCCGGTCAGTTGCCTGATGTGGGAGTGGGCGCATTGGCTGACGGATCGGCGTACCCGTCTTCGCGCGCTACAGCACGACCTGGCCCCCATAACGCACACACCAGGATTCACAAACTCAGGGGATATGGAGCAGCCATGAACAAGGCAAGAAGACCGGCGGAGGAGAGGGTGCCGGTGGCTGTCGTGGCCTTAACCCACACCTATGCATGCCCCACCACACCGGCTCCAAATCCACCTATTGGTAGTGCCATAGAAGCCACTTAAGAGGCAGATATTGCATTTTGATTTTCAGTCCGCCAACCTGTCACTCCTCACAAACAGGCACTGCAAGATTCGAGTTATCCCGTCAGTTGACAGCCTTCTTAACTGCGACTTTAAGTATACTGTGAAAGATTCAAGCGCGTCAGGTTTTTCATAGTGAGAAATATGCGCTGAGAAATTCGAACTCGCACTCTTCCCAGGTATCAGTTCACAATTTCGGCTTCACCTCAACTGACCCATCCTCCCAATTTAAACACGGTATAATGAGAATGATCGATGAAAATCGACTTTCCTTAAAGATAAGTAAATGCACAAGCAAATTGCAGCTGCCCTAGTTAATGATAATTTCCGTTGAACTCGATGGACGAACTATAGATTCCCGAATTTAAACACTTAACTGAAGGTTGGCTGGTCGCTAAGTGGGGGTGTGGAGCCATTGCTTTGGAAAAAAAATAACAGGGATCTAAAAGGACTAAAAAATTGAGCCCTTTTACCAAAGCCTAATCAGTGATGAGAACAAGCACGCAATACTCCGAGAAATTTCATCGTGATTACCATCGGACCCCATAGAGTGCAGACACAAATCTAACCTCATGATAAAATGAACCATTCGCCTAGAAATCTTTCTAAATGCCGAACCCAACCTGCTGTTACAGCTGCATTCAGGGTTGCCAAACTCCAACGCTATGAAGAATTGATGTAGGACTCGAAAAATGTTGCACTGAAAGCGAAAAGCATACTGTAATTTACAAGCAACTTTAATGGCGAGATAAGATGTTTTATGAATGAGCATTTCACGGCCGTAAAGCGTCATAATTAGAAACTTTTGTAAACCAAAAGATACTATTTTTTATGTATAAAATTTGAAGAAATACCTGTCTGCCAAATGAGTACAAGGAAGAACACTTTTATGCATTTTATAATAAAATATAGTCCAATTTATAAGGGTATTAAAAATAAATGGGAAAAATGCATACGACATAAGTAGTAAATTTTTAGCGTGCTTGTGAAGGCGGCCTCAAAGAGACTTGTTCAAAAGCCGGCATCCAAACGTGACTAAAATAACTTGTGATTCTGTTATACGAAAAATAATATTACAATTCGACCTCAATATTTTTTCCGATCGAAAAAACATTTTAGAATTTCGGCTACTTTCATGAGATAGCACATTTAATAGGTCAAACAAGTTATTTTGGTAAAATGAGTGGCATAATAAAAGATGGCATGGCGGATGCAGTAACATTTTATACATCGTTAGTTGTCGCTTAGAAGAAATCTATTACGGGAAATCTACCGGTGTCAAGGAGAGCTCGTTAACTCCAGGAGCTACATAGGAATCAGATGCAAAATGTCCAAACACTTTGGGAGGGAAGCCTTGTTAAATATCGTAACCAGACATAAAACTACTCTTATTTTGCTGGAAAGAAAAATTTACTGGATTCACATTTTATTTCATGCAAAAAGGAGAGAAAAGTGTGCCAGTGAAAATGCTCAAGTAATCGTAAAATCCGTCCGCCAACCAGGGATTGTTTAAGTATCGTAAGGATGATAGCCAATTTTCCTTCATGCAAAGCACATGAACAGTTTTGACAGCTCACAAATGGAAAAACTACCGTTAATATTTTCAGGCGCCATACATGTTTGGTCCAGAAAAATGAACGTGTGCGTGGGTAGATTATACGACAAGTAAAATGCTAGAAAGCTTGAAATATGAGATGACATGTGAAATGCTAATTGTGCATGCTTCCAGACACCGTTTTTATCTGGTCGGGGAAACGATTATGGAGTCATCTGCCTCACGGGGTGACCTGCTCCTGATACTATTGTCCATTTGGATGACTGAAAGTCTCCGTATACGATTAAAGCAGGGTAAACGGCTAACTAGTGCACAAAACATCTAGTATTTCATTCGCAGCAAAACTGCACGAATTCTGAATAAATTATCGTATGTTTCTATTATAATTTATGCAAGAGACAATGCAAGAACCAAATCATTCGTTCACTGCGGCGATTCAGGGTACGGGATCATCTATTAATAGTACAGAAACGTACCAATACCGGTACCGATGTGTCACTCTGGTTTCTTTAAGCAATATAGTACGTTTTAACTTCTAAGCAGACCAATAAGAAAATACGTGTAAGCGTTCACCTAAACCCAAAGTTTTTCCAAACTATTTTTGTTGGGCCAACTTGGATCATCTTGATTTACATGCAACCCCAGCGCATGCTTTCAAAATTATCCTTTTGAACACCTGTATATGCATACGTTAACTACTGCCGTCACAGGTCGCAGGTTTAAACTAAAGTTTCTTCAGAGCACCATTTACCAGACTCATTTCGATAAAATGAAACGTGAAAACTGTTCTTAACTACTGTGTAGAGAACTCTGGTGTCGTTAAATTTTGTAATTTAATGTCATAACTTCAGTTGAATTGATTAAGGAATGTTTGCTAATATTTTGAAAAATCGAGAACTGGACCACAATCAGAAAATCAAATAAACACAAGCATTAGAATAACTACGTACATCCATAAATATCGGTATTGTCGTCTGCTTGAATGTTCATAACCATCAAATGCGCTCACTAATAAAGAACGGAAGTATTTTAAAAACAAATTCTTCTATACAACGCGCATAAAGTAATGTAGATTCCGTTTTTCCGGCAAGATACGTCGTCAAAAGAGCTCAAACTTAAAATATTTTTCCAAAAAGCTTCTAACGGTTCAGTTGTTACCGTGCGAATCATGACGTTACTTAGAATATGGAAGAGGCTGCTTATGGTATATTAACTTGGTAACTCGTAGTGGTAACTGATACCTGTTTCCGACTATATGGCTGTTTCTGATGGCAACATGAATAAATATCGCAATGAATCGGAGGTCTAAAAACTATTAATCAGAGTAATTAAAATAATAAATTTGGTAGCATACAGAACGATCATTTGCCATTTAAAAAGGCCTCAAATTTGCAAAGCATCAGTAATCAGTATTTTTTATCAAAATTATCAGGTAAAAAGTCCTCAGGTTGTTAATAAAGAACAGGCAAATCTCAAGGGCACATTATTTTGTAGATAAGAAGATTTTTAAGATTGCTTTCGGAGATATCCCAGCTTTATGGTCTCGTTCCGTGTGGTGGCAAACACACATGAATTATGCTTAGAATAGGACAAGTCAGTTTTCATGACATAGTGTTTTCTGTTAGACCGCATTAGTCTTGAGTGTCCATAAATTGGGACATAAATAAAATATTCCTTCACAAAATTGTGCTATTTATGTTTATTTTGCACATTGATAATTTTCCCTTTTGTTATATGTATTCCATTGCTTAGAGCTCTTGCATCGACTGCGCTCCCTGGAGCATCTTATATAGAAGAGTTAATTCATTAGCATCTTCAGCGGCCATTTAACGATGATGTTCTTCAATAAATGCCATGGAAAAGCGACATAATCTTCATGAATAGTTTTACGGGAGAATGGATGGGAGTGGCGACTAATTCAAGTGGCAAAACGGGACAAAGGCAAATAAAGCGTTTCCAAGAAACAAAGAAAAGTTCGAAAGTAATTTAAACGCACTTCCACCTATTTGTCTGTATTATTTCAAAGTCAAAGTGGCCAAAACGTGAATGACAATTAGAAACATATTAAGAGATAGCTTTTGCCTCGAGATTCAGGCAGGGGATCAGATAAGTAGAAAAAAATGTATGTGAATTATCGTCCAGACTTTTTTCACTACATCTACGCCAACGTACAATAAGCACCCTAATAGAAAATGCCAGCATATTCCCGGTATTTACATGCCAAGAACATGCCTACACGCTGATTTTCTGATATACTCAGGTCTTGGAGTGATTTCGGGAACTGCCATTGGTCTACGCTTGCCAACTGTTGATGGACATTGTTACCGAACCTCTGTTACGTTTCCAATTTTTATTTGAGTACCATTATTTAGATGTTTATAAGCGAAGCCAAGTTCCCTTTTCGAAAACGACATCGGGGGACTACCAACAAATGATTCGTTGCCTTTTTCTATGGAGGTAATGGCAGACTTCGGCAACTTCGACCATTTTCTGGACGAATCAAATTTTCGCCAGCAGATCATAATCGTCCATTCTTTCGTTGAACTACTTATCCAGGTTCCGTTCTTATATCAACTTGGTGGCACGCGTCTCGTTAAAGTTGTGGGAGGAATGATATGCAGCGTTTTGATCGAAGATTTGATAGGCCAGTTCAAATTTGTTGGCAACAAAGGAAACGGAGTTTCTGTGCAACGCACGGGTAAAAAACGCACGCTACTTCTACAGAGGTTTTCAATATGTGGAACGCCAGAAAGGAACACATGACGATTGATCTTGTTGGTGCGGAGTAGACGGCCTTCAACAGTGCCGGCAATGTCATCGCTGATCAACGTAGACATTGTGAAAGACTCGTAATATGTTCAAATTATTTTAAATAAAGAAACCCTTATCAAGCTGATTTTCCTTACTCTTGAATTGACAAGAGGACTGGTGAGCGCGATTTGTGTAATCTTCTGGTTGGATTTCACACGAGCTGGCAAGGTTTTGTCGGAATGGCATTAGCGTGGTGTGCATAAGCCCTTATAATGTCGACACAAACATGCAAGCATAATATTGGCATAAAAACTGGCCATAATTCTGGTATAAACGTGCCGGTATTATGCAAACAATTTACTACTACGGCCGAGAGAAGATAAGCCATTTAAGCGTAAATCGGCTTGGATATAGTAATAAAATAGTCAGTTTCGTGCAGTCAACCTGTGGTGCGTTTTACAGAATGACAATTACTACCTGAATATGTGAGTACGCTGCTTATTTTTATCAGACGTAAAAAATTTCTCACGGCACCAACGCCTCCGAGAAAAATACCAATTTTACACATAAAGTGTGTCAGAAAATGTTGTGAATAATACTGCACGCTACTAATTTTTCTGTTTTTGATAAGGAAGGAGATATAAAAAATGTATACCAGAAAATGTTTTATGGATACCTTACTTCGAACCTCCAGTAATGTGAAAGTCGAAAAACCGCGACAAAACATACTTGCTCGCTTTGATTCGGATAAAGTTTGTGGTTGAATATATTTAATGCATAGTGGATTAACCTTAAAGTAAGGAAGATCTTAAGAATAGCAATTGAGAACAAGCGTTTTCTCTGTGGAAATATGCTGAATGCAAACAATGAGTCGATTAATTATTTGCTGAATACTGACGAAAGTTTTGACACTTGTAATTTTATGGCCTGTAGGTGCCAATGCACCCCGCATACTCTATTTACAATTGGTGGGCCACACTCAGCTTTCTACTCACAAAACTTTATTGTTTAAAATAAAAACTCTTTGTGAGCAATGCTGATTGATGTCGTTATAGATTGTAGAAAATATTGTACATATAATGAAGATTTTGTCAGCAGCGGCACACATATCGATGATCCTACATTTCTATTTGTCAGATTTATTACTGTAAACGTTTATTTTATTGACATTTTTGCATGTGAATAGGGAGCTCAAGGGCGGAAACCTTCTTCCCTAGAAAAAGATGACTTAAAGTGACTTGAATTAGGTTTTTGACTTCATGGTTCCACATCCAAAAGGATTTATGGGAGACTAAAGCGATTCTTTCACTATAAAAAGTTATCGTTATATCTTCGTGATGTGCATAGTACATGTTATATCAGCGTGGGCCCTTTCTACCTTAAAATAACGTAATAGTTTCAAACGGGTGAGGCGCGTCAAAGCCAGTTTTATAAAACTGCTATTTTTTGCGATTAGCATTTTCACCTCTGCATTGGTTGCGAAAAACTGAATTGGAAGGGATTTTAAATCGAAATGATAACTCTCATCATCATAATAATAATAATAAATCTTTTCATTGGTCATTTGCGTAGGTACGTTACTGTTCCTGGAAAAGATCTCCACGTTGATCCCCGGAACGATCATAGTAACATGTATTGTGGCCGATTGATGTTTATAAAAACGATGAGTAATGGATTGACCTTTTCAAGATAAGGAGGAGGCATTCAGAAAGCAACATGGGAAAATTATAAAAAAATCCCTAGGTAGGAATAAATCACCGAAAAATTTATGACATTCACGTAATTAGCTACATTTTTAAGGCGCAATTGTCTAGGGGAGGTTAAAGATTACGAGAAGTCTCGCAGACATGGAGAATATCAGTGGACTTTAAAGCAAATTGTTAATACGGGGCGAGACTACATTTCCGCACCCATTTAAGCGTTAAGAATCTTGTTAAATTCAACACTCGTGTGGACATATTTCTTGCTCGTGTTTTAAAGAAACATTCAGAGCATTTTAATATTAAATATAGTCCTGATATCTATTTCAATTCACACTGCGATGCTGGATTTTTGAAAAATCTAAGCCGCAACATCCTAATGGCATTCTGCTCATCTTTTGCGATTCCACCGCCCCTTTAATGTTTCATTAGGCATAGTACCTAAGTTGCTGCTGCCTTTTCGGTTCAATCTGCTCTAAGACAGCTGCGTGGACAAATTAACAGTTCTTCATTGCTCCTCTTAATTTAACTCTGTCCAGCGCCATCTTCTTCCTGAAAAAAATAGCTGAAAGTGTCCCTCCTTGCTGGATTTGTCTGCCGCGCTCAAGTTTTCCCTCTGGCAAGTGTTAAGCCACCAACAAAAGTACTGTAAGAGCTTACCATTGAACTCTTCAGACCACTCTCGCATATTTGATAGTCGTCCTTTGATCGAAGCATCGTCCTTTCTGATTCTAAAGTATAAAATATACACCCTTTTCCCAATTGTGGATTTAAACCTAGCGAGAAAAATTTATAGACCGGTGAGCCGAACATGCATTCGTTGCAAAGTTATGCAATGAATCATCAAAAAGTTTCAGATTATGTTTCTAGAAGAAAAAGACTTCCTTGATTGTGCCCAACACGGGTTCTGACGAAACCACTCCTGTTTGACCAATATGCTACATGAAATGGAATAGTGATCCACATGAAAACACCTGCTTTCATGTTGTCTACATCGACTGCAAAGAGCCTTTGATAATGTTCCACAACAGCAGTTACACTATAAGGTCTGACAATCCGGGATAAGAGGGAATCAACTCAAGTGGATAGAAGACTTCTTGATAGGCCGTTCGCAGTCCGTGTGCATTGGCAATGCGAAATTAATTTCAGTGTCGGTTTTCAGCGGTGCACCATAGGGCACCGTTATTGGGGGATAACTTTTCTTTATTTATGTCATTGACCTGACGGCAAGGGAATCATGTTTGCAGACGACACCAAGATATGGTAACTAATCAAATGCAGAAACTATGAACTGACTTTAAAGAAGGAATCACGCACCTGTGTGAGTGATCAGATAGACGGTTGATAGATAAATAAATAAATTGTATATTTAAGTCCCAGAGAGCCCCGTCATTTCAAACTTAGTATCGCGGTATAAATGATGAAGTTTAACTTTTATAAAAGTGTCGTACTGCAGATCAAAATGAAAAAGGTGAGAGCTATGGGGGATTTTTACTAATACTTAGTTGATGGAATGTTCCTGTCAAATGTATCTGAGCAAAGGGACCTGGGAATCACTCATTTGTCTTCCCTAAGGCACCCCAAGCCATGTGGCGGGGTAGCCAAAAAGGCGAACAATATTCTCTTTGCCATTAAAGTAACTTTCACAGATAAAGATGTGGAATTATTTGGAAAAGTATGCGGGACGTTTATTCGTTCATACCTGCAATATGGAGTTCAGGCGTGGCGACCATGGTGGAGAATAATAAAAAGCTACTGGAAAATGTTCAAATCAGGGCAACAAAGGTCGGTAACGGTCAAAATTATTTACCATACAAATTCAGACTTGACGCACGTAACCCTTTCCCTCTTGAGTACAGGCAGATCTGAGGTGGTCACATACAGACATACCGGCTCGGGAGGAATCGGGATTGCGCTCTATATTTGGAAGCCTTCTTCATGTTGGCCACAACAACTCACCTGTTTGGGAATTCTCTCAAACTTCGAGGAACCTTATCCCACCTGGATGTTCTTGCCTTTTTGTATTCACAGCGAGTTTTAGATATCTGGCACGGACTCAAACAGGAATTTATACTGGCCAAAACAAAGGATGTATTCAAATATAATCGGATGTATATTTACTTGGAAGATACCCTTCATCTTCACATGAAACCAATACTACGACAAACCCCAACTTTACACATACTTGAAAATAACTGTGAAATGTGTTATTTGACATATGCAATCATCGATTCTTCAGGATGACTGTGATTAGATCCACTGTTACAAAACATTTTTTCATGTGAATATTTTACTCCGTAATTTATAGTAACATATTTATTTTAACTCGAGAATTTTGAGTACCGTTTTTAATAGGGTCTCCAAAGACAATGTTTTTTACCTAAAATATAATTAACTAATGCTGTACTGATCTTTCTAATCGGTGTGGAACCCTTCAAAGTTCCACCTTTCCCCTGACATCCTCTTACTGATGACCTCAGGTCACTCAATGACTTCCTATATGTTACGTATGCTAGTGGTATGATTTTTGACCAGCATTTTAAGATTCAGACTCGTCTCCTCTTACTGTCTTGTACTTACGGCTTAGAGAAAATTCCAATGTGTTTTTCGACTGTGACTCTGTTCAATTTTCGAACCTTTTAAAGTTCTTCGCAATTTAGTGTCATTTTTCTGGTACTTTAGTGTTATTCTTTCCACTTTACATTCCCACTTAAAATTCAAAACCTTTTCAGTAAAATGCGTAAACTTATTTATTACTTTTGTCCCATGGTTTTCATCATACCCAACCCCTTCTGTGGAGATTTATCGATGCCAACTTTCTCCATCTAAGCTTTTATTGTTGTGATTGTCCTCTGCAGAGTCAATATTCGCAGCGGCTTTTCGTCTCTTCCTCTTTTTAACCATCATTGCCAACTGTTGACAACCTTGATGCGTTCGTCCGTTTTTGTAACCTTGATAATGATCTCCACGACCCCTCTTGAGGATCGTGGCGGATTCTGTGGTTTTCGCTAACCTGTTGGTGGACTATGCAGTCATCAAGGTCAAATCTCGGTGATGATCTCGTGACCTCTATGGCTCAGGCCCCCTTTTCATATTTCTTCACGTTATATGCATTTAAAAGGTAATATGGGATTGAAAAGCGCAATAACTTTAAGTAACTTAAGCACTTCAATGTAAGCTCTTCACTTTCTAAGAAAAACGCATCTTTGCGTTAAATAGTTTACTTTGATATACTTCGCTTTTTATTTTATTT
>WEDG01009860.1:0-14339 GCA_017591395.1 Schistocephalus solidus | reverse complement strand
GGGAGTGGCTGACTGGCGGACTGAGAGTCAGGCTGCAATGGCTCCTTCCTAATGTGGCCTTTATGGCACTTCCACTCCATGGAATCCGAGCTAGGTGTGGTGGTACACCCATGGGTGGCACCGGCCGCGCCAACCACCTGCGCCCTCTCCTGCCTCCGGTCTTCTCGACTCTGTCTTGACACTGGGCTCAGGTGGGGGAGGAGGAGAGAGTGCGGTTGCTGCAGCGCAAGGCTAGTATCACTTAAAACTAATTCACGCGCAAGTCACCGTCCCTGCACCACCTGGTGTGGAGCATACGGTGGACCTCGTTGAAATCGACGGTTGAACTGTAAGATTTCGAAATTGTGTGACGTCTACGGCATGCTCTTTTTCTTCATCCTCTCTGGAAAGACAGAATCCGGAACACCACAGGTGGGATCAGGTGGAACGGCAGACAAAATTAAACAGACCACCTACGCGTGACACAAAAGACACCAGGTTTTCCCGGAAATAAGAAGGATGCAACTTGCATCTTATCTAAATGGGAGTGTCATAGAGGCTAGAGTATGAAGGGGGTGTAGGGGTACTAGTTAGGGGTATCACAACACAGATAGCATTTGGTCGCTCCATTTGTCTCGTACAGGTGGTGAATGCTCCTGTGGCCGCCTCTAACTGGTACCCAACTCTCACTTGTGGCTCCTCGAAGTTGGGTTCTTTCCAGCGGCCACACCCCGGGCAACCGTCACGACCGGCGGGCTCAACCAGGTGAGGGTCTCCGGTGTTGTGTGTGCCTCCACACCCGATATGTCTGACTCCAAAACTTCCCACCTCACCCCTCTCAAAAAGTCCTACGGTGGGGGCGACAGCAACCCCGTAGGCGGCCCAGACTAACTCGGGTCGTTCTTCCACTAAAACAAAACCGTGAACCATAGTGGAGTTCGGCAGCCGTCTGGGATGTCCGAGCAACCCTATTTAGGGACAGCACTGCTTGCCTCCTCGCGGAGGAAGGGGCTAGAAAAGGTGCCTTAAAAAATTGCTGGTTATCACGTCTTCTGCAGCCGACCGCGGCTCGCAGATCACAAAATACGCGGTCGTAAAACTCAAACAAACAACAATAACACCGTCCCAATCCCCCTCGCCATACCCTCCAGGCTGCTCGGGTGAGTCCACTTGCACTAGCAGCCTGGAATGTTTGTGCCCTTTTAGACAATCTTAGGAGCAACCGGCCGGAACGGAGGACGGCGCTAATCGCTCGGGAACTGGTGCGCTACAAGGTGGACATTGCTGCTCTCAGCGAGACCAGATTCTCTGAGCAGGGTCAGCTCGAGGAGATGGGTGCCGGCTACACCTTCTTCTAGAGCGGCCGGCCAAAGGCAGATCGACGCGACGCTGGTGTTGCCTTTGCCATCTGGAACGACATCATGGGACGTCTGCCCTGTCTGCCGCATGGTATCAATGATCGCCAGATGAGCCTCCGTCTGCCTCGTCGGGGAGACCAGTTCGCCACCATCATCAGCGCCTACGCTCCCCCAATGACGAGCTCTGATGCGGCGAAGGACAAATTCTACGAGGACCTGCACGCCCTGCTGGCGACTGTGTCGAAGGCGGAGAAGTTAATTGTCCTTGGTGACTTCAATGCCCATGTCGGGACGGACAACGCTGCCTGGCAGGGAGTGCTGGGTCTCCACGGTCTCGGTAGCTGTAACGATAACGGCCTGCTTCTTCTGCGCACGTGTGCGGAACACTGTCTTCTGCTGACAACTACTTTCTTCCGCCTTCCGACGCGGGAGAAGGTCACGAGGATGCACCCTCGGTCGCGTCGCTGGCATCTGCTGGACAATGTTCTCGTCCGAAGGCGAGATCAATAGGACGTGCTGGTAACCAAGGCGATCCGCGATGCTGATGGTTGGACAGATTACCGCCTCGTCATCTCCCAGATGAGGCTCGGACTGCAACCCCGACGAAGGCCCCAAGGTAAGAGGCCACCAGGTAAGTTAAATACTATTTTATTAAATTTTCCTGCTCACTGTTTTGATTTCAGCAGCCAAATAAACGTCAACACCAGGACTGGTTTGACGGCAATGACGCCGACATCAGCAACTTACCTGCGGAGAAGAACGGACTACACAAAGCCAACATGGACCTTCGGACTGACGCCACCAAAGCAGCCTTCTTCAGATGCCGGCGCCTTGTACAACAACGGCTGCGGGAGATGCAGGATGCCTGGATGATCCAAAAGGCTGAGGAAATCCAGGGGTATGCGGACCGCAATGAAATGAAACCTTCTTCAAAACAATCAAGGCCATCTACGGTCCGTGTATCAAGGGGTCCGTACCGCTGCTCAGCTCTGACGGCACAACACTGCGGACAGAGAAATCGCAAATTCTGAAGCGCTGGGTCGAGCACTTTAGAAATGTCCTTAATTGCTCATCAGCCATCTCCGATGCTGCCATTGACCGGCTCCCTCAAGTGGACACGAACAATGACCTGGATCTGCCGCCTTCCCTACCAGAAACCATCCGGGCCGTGCAGCAGATTTCCAGCGGTAAAGCACCGGGATCCAACGCAATCCCAACGAAAGTCTACAAGCATGGTGGGGCACAGCTGATGGCAGAACTCACAACACTCTTCCAGGAGATGTGACGCCAAGGACAAGTTCCTCAGGATTTCAAAGACGCGACCATCGTCCATCTCTACAAACGGAAGGGGAACCGGCAACTCTGTGATAATCACAGAGGCATCTCGTTGCTCAACATCGCCGGGAAGATCTTCGCCCGTATCTTTCTCAATCGTCTGAACGGTCACCTAGAGCAGGGCCTGCTCCCGGAAAGCCAATGTGGCTTCCGCCGACATCGCGGAACAACCGATATGATATTTACCACCCGCCAACTACGAGAGAAGTGCCAGGAGATGCAAACTAACTTCGTGGATCTTACGAAAGCCTTTGACACGGTGAATCGTGACGGACTGTGGAAAGTCATGCAGAAATTTGGTTCTCCTGAGTGGTTCACGGACATGGGTGCGTCAGCTTCATAACAGTATGACGGCGCGCGTCACTGACAACGGGACGGTATCCGATGCATTCGCAGTGACCAACGGAGTGAAGCAGGGCTGCGTACAGGCCCCCACCCTCTTCAGTCTCATGTTCTCGGCTATGCTGATGGACGCCTACCGTGATGAGCAGCCTGGTATCCGCATCGCCTACAGAACTGACGGTCACCTTCTCAACAGTCGGCGTATGCAGGCTCCAACGTGCGTGTCTACGACTACAGTCCATGACTTGCTCTTCGCGGACGACTGCGCCCTTAACACCGTGACGGAGGAGGACATGCAAAGGAGCATGGACCTCTTCGCCGCAGGCTGCGCCGATTTTTGATTAACAATCAGTAGAGCCAAAACGGTTGTCATGCACCAGCCGCCACCCGGCGCCGAATACAAAGATTCCAGAATCAATGTCAACGGTGCTCAACTCAAAAACGTGGAAACCTTCGCTTATCTAGGAAGCACGCTGTCACCTAACGCGAGAATCGATGACGAGGTTTCCCAACGGATCTCCAAAGCTAGTCATGACTTCGGCCGGCTGCAGGCCTTTGTGAGGAATCGCCACGGTATATACCTGAAAACCAAACTGAAAATGTACAAGGCCGTCGTCTTGACGACACTCCTTTACGGATCGGAAACCTGGACCATCTACTCGAACCACGCCAAGAAGCCGAATCACTTTCATCTCAGCTGCCTCCGCAGAATACTGAAGCTGAGGTGGCAAGACAGGATCCCGGATACGGAAGTCCTGGAGCTGACCGGAATCATTAGCATCCACGCCATGCTGAGGCAAGTGCAACTGCGATGGAGCGGCCACCTGGTAAGAATGGACGACGGACGACTACCCAAACGACTTTTCTACGGAGCTGTCGCTACGGGTGCTCGCTGGCAGGGAGGTCAAAAACGACGCTACAAGGACACTTTGAAGAAATCGCTGAAGCAACTGCAAATCAACCCGGCGACCTGGGAGGACATCGCACAGGATATGCTGGCACGGAGAAGATCCGTGAAGACTGGTTCAGCAATCTATGAGGCCAACTGGATCGCCGGCGCCAAGGCCAAAAGAGTGGCACGTAAGTCACCAGCGCCGCGGACCAACACCGCTACTGCCCAGGCCCTGCCAACATGCCCGCGCTGTCAACGCATCTTCCGCGGGCGAATCGGCCTGGTGGGAGTTCTTCGGACGCAATACACCAACAATCTGACTAATCCAATTTCCACGGCAAATTCTGCCAATCCTCCTTCTGACTCCCCCACCATCACTCCTGGCATCAATTCCATTACTCCCACCATCATAGGGACCACATCCCTCAACTCATCGCCTGTTTCCCCACCACCGCAACCACCACCGCAACCACCACCGCAACCACCACCGCCTTTGCCTTCAATACCACCACCACCACCATCAGCGATGGGGAATTTCTCCTAAGCTGTCCTTAATGCAACCGAAAATTCACCTCACGCATCGGCCTAGTCGGTCACTTGCGAATCCATCGTACAGAGACTGATGAGCCAGTGCCTGGAGCACCAACACACAGCAGACATCGTCGCCTCAACTGCCCTCACTGTACTCGCGCATTCAGTCATCGCATGGGCCTATTCGGTCACATGCGCATCCATGACAGCGGAATTCACCACAATACAGACAACACCGATACACCATGCACACCCTCCGCTCCTGCCATTATTAGCACCACTGCCACCCCCACTACCATGAATGACTTCCTCCCAGCCTCTACCGATTTCTCGTGTCCACACTGCACCCGCAATTTCAACTCACGCATCGGCCTGGTGTCACCTGAGAATCCATCGCACGGAGGCTTGTGAATCAGTGCCTGGGGCTCTGACATACAGTCGGCGCGCCAACCTTCACTGCCCTCACTGCTCTCGCACATTTACACAACGCATGGGCCTATTAGGACACATGCGCCTCCACGACAACTTCCGGTAAACCATCGGAGGCTAAGCAACATCAGCACACACTACTTACACCAATACATCGACAACACCCTCACAATCAGCATTTACCAGAGTATATCACGTTTTCCTAGAAACCGTGGCTGGGAAGTCTGCCAATCTGACGCTTCCACCAGACCACGCCGTTGGCTCAGTGTATGTGCTGTGTGTGTCGAGTGGCTGACCAGTGGACTGGGAGTCAGACGGCGATGGCTCCTCCATATACTCTGATTTAGTGAATCCTGGTTTGTGTTTTATGGGGGCCAGGTCGTGCTGTGGCGCGCGAAGACGGGTACGCCGATCCGTCAGCCAATGCGCCCACTCCCACATCAGGCCAATGACCGGCTCGGACAGCGGTCTGATGGTGGTGGTGGGAAAGAGCGTGAGGTCGACAGCTCAGCGCATTTTACTTACTATAAACAATCTGACGCGCATAAAACTATTACGATGCGCTAAAAGTCGTGGCTTGGAAGGTTGCCAACTGACGGGATAACTCGGACCGCCTGGTCAGCCCAATTGTGTGTTTTGTGTGTAGTGGCTGACTGGCGGACTGAGAGTCAGGCTGCAATGGCTCCTTCCTAATGTGGCCTTTATGGCACTTCCACTCCGTGGGATCCGAGTCAGGTGTGGTGGCATGCCCATGGGCGGCTCCGGCCGCGCCAGCTACCTGCGCCCTCTCCTGCCTCCGGTCTTCTTGACTCTGTCTTTACACCGGGCTCAGGTGGGGGAGGAGGAGAGAGTACGGTAGCTGCAACGCAAGGCTAATATCACTTAAAACTAATTCACGCGCAAGTCACCGTCCCTGCACCACCTGGTGTGGAGCATACGGTGGACCTCATCAAAATCGACGGTCGAACTGTCAACAGTATGAAGGCGGGATTGACGCCTGGCTCTCTGTTCTGAAAGGGGACCGAGTTATTCCATCAGTTGGAAGCCTTCCAAGGAAAGGTTTTTAGCGCAGAGTGATTATTTAGATGCGCGTCAGTTTTTTTTTATGGCGAGGAAATACATTTCCGAGCCAATTAGCCATTTTCTTCGAAAATTGGACGCCAATAACTGGCGTGACGTGAGCCTTCGATTAAGCGTGTCAACACACGTTCCTAACTGTGGCAGTTGTTATGAGGTGTGTATATCACGCGTTGTAGATGCGTTAGACCAACACGGGGGCCACATCAGTGCACGGCAGGCGTTATTCGGGTTGCTCTTTCATAAAAAATGTCGAACATGGGGGGTGTGGTGGTATGGCTAGGAGCCCCAGCCACGCCAGCCACCTTCACCCTCTCCCATCTCCGGTCTTCTTGACTCTGTCTTGACACCGGGCATAGGTGGGGGGAGAAGAGAGTTCGGTAGATGCAGCGCAAGTCTACTATCACTTTAAACTAAACCAAACTCAAGTCACCGTACCTGCACCACACTGCTGTGGAGCGTACGGTAGGCCTCGTCGAGATCGAGGGTCGAAGTATCGTCGTCTAGTACGCGTAACCCAAATACTGTGTGCCGCAGCTTACCTTGGCTCCTGCGGTTGTCAACAGAGTCTCCCGTGTAGCTCGTTGTAGGGGCACCATTGTAGACTTGGCACTTCAACCGCTCTCGCCGAAAACATCCACCGTGTGCCGTGCATAAGGGTGGGTGCAAGGAAGGTGTTCTGTGCGGGAATTAGTTTATATTACAAATAGACCAGCGCAGAATCTACCACGCTTTCTTCTTCCTCACCTACCTGGCCTCATTTAGAAAATACAGCCAAAAAGATTAAAGGTGTAATCGGGCACAGGTAGCTAGCGTGGCATAAGTCTGCGCCTAGGTGGGCCTTCCTTTATTAATATTTGATATGTTTTGTGAGTGCATATTCCGACTAACACCTACCTTGTCCTCATCCAATACACATGTTAGTCCAGCGCACCCACCACGTGTCTTATTGTAGCGGCACAAGCCATGCGGGAGTTGAGTTCAACCACGTGCCCAACGGCAAAGCGGGAAGGAAGCGCGACGATGTGCACTTCAAGGAGTTTATAGTGAGAATAGACTTGCAATGCACCTATCGCACTCTCTCCCAAATCCCCACCCGGGCCCCATCTCATGACAAAGTAAAGGAGACTGGAGGGGGCAGAAAACATAGCTGGGAGCCATTCCTAAGCGTGCCGCTTCACCTTGCGCGAAGCCCACGGAGGAAGATGCACTGGGCCATCGACCTCGCTTTCTATTCCCATTTCCCGAACCCTGCCACCACGAGAGGCGGTCAGAGGGCTGGTGCGAAAATGGGCGTGGTGGGGGCATGTTCTAGGGGCCCACACACAAACAGAAACACGTACACGCACAGTGGATATCGTTTTCCGGTCTAGCTTGCCTGTCGGGGTAGTTGCCTGGGTGTGACCACCATGCACAGCATAGCCTCGGCAGTAACAGACAAGATTTGGATGGCAGTCAAGAACCATGTGGAGCGTCCGCAAGGACAAGTTCTAATTACAGGCCTAAATAAAAGAAATTAATTCGCTTTTAAGTGTAAATTACCTGTCGGATAGATGCTTCACCGATCGTTTAAGAGACTTTCTCGTCCCGTTCTGCCGAGTCACTGTTTCGAGTCTCGTGTGATGCACCAACTGGGGTTGATTATGGCTCACTGATGACGGCTAAGAAGTCCCTTGTTTCGTTTGTCTTTGTCGGCAGCGCTCATCGGTAAAATACCCAGGCAACATTTGTGAATAATTGCGCATAAGGAATAAACAGTCCGCACAGATCACTAACCCACTGCTGAAACGAGATAATCCAGGATCAGCATACTTTTACAGCCAAAAGTTATAATGACTTTTCTGTCCATATTTACGGTTTATCAACTGTGAAGGACCTCCAAATAACATTTTATATGGCCGAGATGTCTATGTGATTAGAAGGAAGTATAAAGAGTCTAAATGATCGACTGGCATACAGTAGGATGAAACTGAACCGTAATTATTTGCTGTTTTTGTGTTCAGGTAGGCCAATGTCTCTTGTTGACAGCCAGTTCATTCAAAAAAGTGCAGGGAAGGAATTATACCTAAAAAGTAAGAGCTTTGGGCAAAATCAATCTAGATGATGCCCGACATTAGACAATCTTCTGACTATTTAAGACAGATGAAGTTATTTTCCAGCTTATCTTTTTCGCCTTTTAGTCTCTATAAATATGAAAGTCCACGAGTCAAGAAAACTGCTTCAGACAGGTCGGTATAAAGAGTGGCCTTGTTCGAAACATCCGTGAAGCCCATTCCAATATTTCAGAAGTTAGATGTTCCGACTATTCGAATGTTTAATTATGTCCCGTAGTAATTGTTTTCATGATGCGAACTTTCAATATTTTCATATTCTGTCTAAGTAAAAATTACTTCCATTCTATATACACTCGCTTCGAAAGAATGACGAAAAACACGGTTTAGAAACCCCATATCTTAATTCCACCTGCCTAAAATCAGATATCCGACGAGATTCTCTCTATAGCAGGGAAATACTTGGCAAAAATTCCTTCATCTTCCGTTCTTAAGTGCTTAAAGTTGAGTTGAACTTTCTCAGATATAATCAGGAGAAGGTTTCGTTCTCTCGCGTATTTATCAGCTCCAAAATGACCAATCAGATGAGTGTTACTAAGTTTGTTTTTTCTTTACTAGAATTTCACGAAATCCACTGATCTGCACGTTCGAGTACAATGAGTGACAATAAAGGCTTTTAACCGAACGATTGGCCGTGCATATGCCTGAGTATGCTCAAAAATCATAGAGTGAATTTCCAGCTGTATTCATCGTAAAACGCTTACAGTACAAAGGACATATCCTTGACCTTAACCCAACTTTCTGCCTCTCAAAGAACTGATCTGTACACTTTGCTCGGAGGTAGTCCCAATTCGGACGTTTGAATACTATATGAGCAAACAAGTTAATAACGTAAAAACTCTTGATTTTTTTCATTACATTTAATACAGTTTAACTTGTGCCTATTTTTTCCGTCTTTTGGATGTTTAATCAACCTCTGAGGATGTGTATTTGACACTGTGAGTTTATCCTTTCCATGTAGATCTTCTAGATTTCATCGAATTCTGAGGTATTTCACACCCTCCTTGTGTCAGTGAACTACGTTGCACTGTAATAAAAATTAACGTCGTATCGGAATAAATGACCTGTGAAACTATATTCTAGGGCGTAAATTGTTCTGACTTGGGGCCTAATGGAAACGACCAATTTGTAACTGAAGTAACTGGGAGATCTCATAAAAATGACAAGTTTGAACCGATGTATTGTACGAAGAGATTGCCTTATCTCACAACTAAAAAATTGGAGTGTTTGGATGCAAGTGTCATGCAAATTAAAAGATAACACGTTTTGAAGTTTTTATTTTCTAATTTACCTTCGGATTTTACATGTCGGCCACATGTGAAAACCATATGTTTCCCTTAGTGAATGACTAAAAAATTACTGCTATGATGAATAACGTAGAACAAACTTTGTATCGAAAAAAGACGGTATTCTGGATGTTGGAAAGGATAGGCTGTCGAGTTACTTTGTATATGCATCCCTGTCTTTGTAAATATCGGTTAGTGGCACTACCCATTCCGAATTGTGCTGTTACACAGAATGTGCTGTCCCATCACAGAAGACTGGAGTTCCTGATGTATGTAGAATTGGCTATACACGATTGCCTTCGTATCACCGATGCACGCATTAAAACCACGGAATTACTGACCAATCTTCACTTATACCTCGTTCTGTATATTTTATTGGTAAGACACGGAAATATGACCCCTTTGCAATATACTCTATGAAAGGTAACTATGCTCGTGCCCTAACACGAATCAAAAGACTAAGCTTAAACCAACCCTTCACCCTAGCATTAAACCTAACCTTATTTTCCATGGAACTTGCCACAAGGGCTCCGGATTAGGATTAGTTACTATTTCCGTATCTTGCTATTTATTATAGCATGACAAAAGGCGAAGTTTGTTCGAGCACCGGAGCAATTTGCTTATTATTGTGAGCTTTTAAACTCTTCTAGGAGTTTTAAAGCTCAGAATACTAAACTAACTGTTACGGTGCTTGTACGGACTTTGCCTTTTCTCATGCAATCTCCTGGGACTCAAGCCTTCGCATTTATTTAATATAGCTGTTGTTGCATATGAAAGCTATTATATGGTCGAAAACAGTAAAAATGTCACAATGAGGGTACCATGCACCTATGAAACCTATTCTGCGTGCAATGAGCTAGGGTCCGGCTATATTTCGGCTTGTTTTTATGAAGAAAGATAAACTAAAAAATAGAAAGTCCTCGACACGAGTACCATCGATGGCACTGTGAAGGATTTTTTCACTGCAGAGAGGCGAGTCGAGAGAAAATATGGGTAGATTAATACAATCTGCTTCGGGTTTATTCTGCCTTCATTCAGCCAATCATAACCCTGACTACCAGCTGGGACTAAAAACACAAACATGCACTCGAGTACGGCGCAGACAGTCCCCACACACAGGGTCTATCAGATGGGTCATAAGCACTTCATCGAACCGGAGTTCATCAGTGCCTCGCCACCTGTCATTCTCTGTTACTGCAGATCGGGTATTTATTCAAACAGGAATAGGCGCACATCAATTGGCTTCCCGAAGCAAAGCAAGCTCCGTATAGGTGGCAGAGGTCACGAACAGGTGTAACGCACCAAGAGACTGAACAGGTTGTTTAAGTCGATTGAAGACTCACTTTCGACGCGAACCCAGGATGGAGTCGCAGTGATCGAATGTCGGTGAAGATGCCGGTGCCCCTTCCACTCTCAAACGCTGACCTCCGTCCCCACGGTTATCGTCGCTGCATCTCGTAGCGTTGTCCCCACTCAATGTCAGCATCCCCTACTCCCGACCCCACAGTTGCACACAGCGTTGAACTCCCCACCGGTTATACAACGGACATGAAAGAATGCCCCCCACTCCATACGGGACATCTACACATGTAACGCTCCCTTCCTTATTTTCTATCGTACTCTTTCATAAATGTATATCCTTCTTATCAGTAGAAACCCTTTCCTTCATTTAGGTCGTTTCTTCTAATGACCGTTGCGTTGGAGTGATCGGCATGGTGCTTAGAGACTCTGTTCAGTACGTGCACCAACTAATAACGACTACAGGTGCGTTACTCGCCCGTGGGTGTGCCAACTTCGAAGTTTTCGGCCGCTACACAGGCAACGAATTACCAGGCCGAATTTGGCCATGTTATAATTGCAGAGAGACGAGATGACAGAAAAGAAAGGTAGATTGATACAGTTTGTTTCTGGATTATTCTGTCTTCATTCAGCCGATCAAAACCCTGACTACCAGCTGGGACTCGAAACACAAACATGTGCTTGAGAAGGGCGCAGCCAGTTCACACACTGGGTCTAGCAGATGAGTCATGAGCACTTAATCGAAATGAAGTTATTCAGTGCCTCGCCACCTGTCATTCTCTGTCAATGCAGATCGGGATAGGCACACACCGATCTAGTGGCTTCCCGAAGCAAACAAGCTGCGTATGGGTGGCAAAGGTCATGAACAGGCAACCAATTACCAGGCCGAAGTCGGTTCCTGTAATAATTGCAGAGAGGAGAGACGACAGAGAATATGGGTAGATTGATACAATCTGCCTCGGGCTTATTCTGCCTTCATTCAGCCAATCATAACCTTGACTACCAGCTGGGACTGGAAACACAAGCATGCGCTCGAGTACGGCACAGACAGTCCACACACTGGGTCTAGCAGATGGGTCATAAGCCCTTCATAGAACCGAAGTTAATAAGTGCTTTGCCACCTGTCATGCTCTGTCGCTGCAGATGGCGTATTAATTCAAACAGGAATTGGCGCACACCAACACCGGTTGAGAGAGGGAGGGCAATTAGGTGGACTTGAAATGATTTTCGACCGAGTTAGTTGTTTCTTTGTGACTTACTCTTTCAGGAATCGCAGTATGCAGTGTCTATGGTTAACCTGTAAGATGATTTTTCACAGACGGACACAGATAATGTTAACTCAAAGGGCTAAATGAGTATATTGGTCTATTTCAATAAATAGCGAACACGGTTGCCCACAGCACCTTGTTGCGGTCCATTGCCTGCACTCTGTTCGACACTAACATAGTGGAAACTTGTTTTTGGGAAATACAAACAATGTCAATCCCACTGTCAATGTGGGATGGTCGACAACCTAATTTACGGAAGACAGATCGGGTTGGACTCGATTTTACCACGAGGAAGAGCGCACAAGAGGCATTTCTAGCAGTTGACACGACCAATTTAAGATCCGTGTCCACCGTTCAGATTCTTAGGGCCCCAGCGCAAGTAGCCTTTACTCTGTCACCTGCTGCCGATAGCTCGACCATCGACTTTGACGAGGTCCATCGCCGACTTCACACCAAGCTTGATGCAAGTGCTAAGACGTGCACTTATTCCTCGACCTCACTCTCTATTCCCATTCCCTGGCCCGAGCTACCGTCCATGCCAGTCAGTGAAATGGTGTGGGGGTGGGCCTGCATCCAATCAGTGAATGATGCACGTTGATTCGCCGATGTCAAGTCGCGGGTGGCTCTCGCAACGGATGGACTAGGAATTTGAGGCACACCTCACAGAGCTTCGATTGAATTGATTCTGCTGATTCTTCAGGCAGGCTTCATTAGTCAACCAGTTTTTGCACTGCATCAGATTTTATTATACGGAGTAATGAGCTCATTTCCACATGGGTATGCATTTCCCAAAAACCAGATTCACTACTGCTACTACTAATACTACTACTACAACTACTGCTACTAGCTACTGCTACTAGCTACCAGCTACCAGCTACTCAGCTGCTACTACTGCTACTGCTACTGCTACTGCTACTGCTACTACTGCTGCTGCTGGCTGCGGTACGGCAGCAGAGCTGCCGCGACAGCTAGTGCGCAGCTGTTGCGGCCATGCTACCAGCTACTGCTAACGCAATGCTAATACAGCAACGGCTACTGGCTAACGTAAAGAAATAATAATAATAGCTGCGGCACGGTGTCGAGTTGCGGGTGGTTCTGCACAGCGGATGAGACTGGAGATTTGAGGCACACCTCACAGAGCTTCGATTGAATGATTCTGCTGATTCTTCGGGCAGGCTTCATTAGTCAACCAGTTGTGCACTGCATCGAGATTTATTATGCCGGAGTAATGAGCTCATTTGCCATGGGTATGCATTTCCCCAAAACCAGATTTTGACTACTGCTACTACTACTACTACTGCTAACCACCAATACCATTACAACAGCAACAACAACAGCAACTACTGCATATACCAATACTGCTACCGCTGGCTTCTGCAACTGCTACTACTTTTATAACAACAACAACTACTAGCTGGTACAACTATTACGTAGCTAATATTGCTACTACCACCAATACTATTACAGCAACAACTATTAATACTACTGCTACTACTACTACTACTGCTACTGCCACTACTACTGCTACTGCTACTTCTATTACAACAACAACAATTACCACTACTAGTGGTACAGCTATTGCGCAAATACCGCTACTACTACAACTGACTACTACTACTATTATTACAGCAACAACTACAACAACAACCACCACTACTACTGCACAACTATTACGCCAATACTGTTACTACAACTACTACTTCTACTACTACAACGCCGAGCGGGGTTTTGAGTTAATATATTGATTTTCGTGGGTATTTTAGGTATTGCGGATGAGACATGCTGGGCCATTATTAACACAAGCCCAGGTTTGTTAAGACCAAGAAACCTGTCTTATTCAACCATCAACACTTCTTAACTGCTACTACTACTAAAACAACTACTACTACTATACTACTACTACTACTACTACTTCTTCTACTACTACTACTACCATTACTATTATTACTATGATTATTATTACTACTATGACAAAAAATTACAAACCCGCTTACGTGATAATTAACGCCAACTCGAACTAGACTTCAAATCGCATCTATAACCTTACCTTAAGAAACTTGCCACGATTTTGACATCCAAAAGACCGAGCAGAAACTTAGCTGGGGCACCTCACAAGAACGACACACGTAAGGCATAGTATTTAGATACAACTCTATCAACATGCATATAGACCTTCCAACGTCTTAAGTCCTGCATCGTTGCATGAAGATCAAGCCAACATACACACCAAACAAATAATCCAAACAGACCCAGCCTCGTGCCGAACGCACCAGAAAGAGATTCAGGTTACAAACCTCTTCAGGCAGATGACGACGCGTAACGCCAGCGGCCGTAGCCCACACACATCTGTCAGAGCACGCAACAGCAAATGGAGAGAAAAAATCCGAATCACAAGGCCGACTACCTCAGCCACTCAGGTCAATCTGTCCTTC
>WEDG01009858.1:0-10636 GCA_017591395.1 Schistocephalus solidus | reverse complement strand
ATAATTCATGTTAAAAGGTAAGCTATTGCGGTGAATAGGTTGGTTTGTGTGTAGAAATGGTCACCAGAAAGATCTCATCCAATAGAGACAGAATTGATGGTGTTAAGTAAGCTATTGCGGTGAATAGGTGGGTTTGTGTGTAATAATGGTCACCAGAAGGATCTCAACCAACAGAGTCAGAATTGATGCTGGTAAGTTAGCTATACCGGTGAATAGGTATGTTTGTGTATAATTATGTTCACCAAAAGGATCTCATCCAACAGATTCAGAATTGATGATGGTATGTAAACTATTGCGGTGAATAGGCTAGTTTGTGTGTAGAAATCGTCACCAGAAGGATATCATCAAACAGAGACAGAATTGATGGTGGTAAGTAAGCTATTGCGTTGAATAGGTGGGTTTGTGTGTAGAAATCGTCACCAGAAGGATCTCCTCCAACAGAGTCAGAATTAATCGTTGTTAGTAAGCTATATCGGTGAATAGGTATGTTTATGTGTAATAATGGTCTCCAGAAGGATCTCATCCAACAGAGTCTGAATTGATGGTGGAAAGTAAGCTCTATCGGTGCATAGGTGGGTTTGTGTGAAATAATGGTCACCAGAAGGATCTCATCCAACAGAGACAGAATTGATGCTGGTAGGTAAAATATTTCGGTGAATAGATGGGTTTGTGTGTAGAAATGGTCACCAGAAGGATCTCATCCAACAGAGTCAGAATTGATGCTGGTAAAAAACCAATTGCGGTGAATAGGTTGGTTTGTGTGTAGAAATGGTCACCAGAAGGATCTCATCCAACAGAGAAAGAATTGATGGTGGTAAGTAAGCTATAACGTTGAATAGGTGGGTTTGTGTGTAATAAAAGTCACCAGAAGGATCTCCTCCAACAGAGTCAGAATTGATCGTTGTAAGTAAGCTATTTCGATGCATAGGTGGGTTTGTGTGTAATAATGGTCACCAGAAGGATCTTATTCAACAGTGTTATAATTCATGTCAGAAGGTAAGCTATTGCGGTAAATAGGTGTGTTTGCGTGTAGAAATGGTCAGCAGAAGGATCTCATCGAACAGAGTCAGAATTGATGGTTGTAAGTAAGCAATTGCGGTGAAAAGGTGGGTTTGTGTGTAGAAATGGTCACCAGAAAGATATCATCAAACAGATTCTGAATTGATGGTGGTAAGTAAGCTATATCGGTGCATAGGTGGGTTTGTGTGTAAAAATGGTCACCAGAAGGATCTCCTCCAACAGATTTAGAATTGATGCTGGTAAGTAAGCTATTTCGGCGAATAGTTGGGTTTGTGTGTAGAAATGGTAACCAGAAGGATCTTATCCAAAAGAGTCAGAATTGATGGTTGTAAGTAAGCTATTGCGGTGAATATGTGGGTGTGTGTGTAATGATGGTCACCAGAAGGATCTCATCCAACAGAGTCAGAATTAATGGTGGTAAGTAAGCTATTGCGGTGAATAGGTAGGTTTGTGTGTAGAAATGCTCACCAGAAGGATCTCATCCAACAGAGTCAGAATTGATGGTGGTAAGTAAGCTTTTGCGGTGAATAGGTGTGTTTGTGTATAGACATTGTCACCAGAAGGGTCTCATCCAATATAGTCATATTTGATGGTTGTAAGTAAGCTTTGCGGTGAATAGGTGGGTTCGTGTGTAATAATGGTCACCAGAAGGATCACCGCCAACAGAGACAGAATTGATCGTGGTAAGTAAGCGTTATCGTTGCATAGGTGGGTTTGTGTGTAATAATGGTCACCAGAAGGATCTCATCCAACAGAGTCAGAATTTATGGTGGTACGTAAGCTATTTCGGTTAATAGGTGTGTTTGTATGTAGAAATTGTCACCAGAAGTGTCTCATCCAATACATTCATAATTGATGGTTGTAAGTAAGCTATTGCGGTTAATAGGTGGGTTGTGTGTAATAATAGTCACCAGAAGGATCTCCTCCAACAGAGTCAGAATTGATGGTGGTATGTAAGCTATTGCAGTGAAAAGGTGGGTTTGTGTGAAGAAATGGTCATTAAAAGGATCCTATCCAACAGAGTCAGAATTGATGGTGGTAAGTAAGCTATTGCGGTGAATAGGTGTGTTTGTGTATAGAAATTGTCACCAGAAGGGTCTCATCCTATATAGTCATATTTGTTGGTTGTAAGTAAGCTATTGCGGTGAATAGGTGAGTTCGGTGTAATAATTGTCACCAGAAGGATCACCTCCAACAGAGTAAGAATTGATCGTGGTAAGAAAGCTTTATCGGTGCATAGGTGGGTTTGTGTGTAATAATGGTCACCAGAAGGATCTCATTCAACAGTGTTATAATTCATGTCAGAAGGTAAGCTATTGCGGTAAATAGGTGTGTTTGTGTGTAGAAATGGTCACGAGAAGGATCTCATCATACAGAGTCAGAATTGATGCTGGTAAAAAACCAATTGCGGTGAATAGGTGGGTTTGTGTGTAGAAATGGTCATCAGAAGGATATCATCAAACAGATTCTGAATTGATGGTGGTAAGTAAGCTATATCGGTGCATAGGTGGGTTTGTGTGTAAAAATGGTCAACAGAAGGATCTCCTCCAACAGATTTAGAATTGATGCTGGTAAGTAAGCTATTTCGGCGAATAGTTGGGTTTGTGTGTAGAAATGGTAACCAGAAGGATCTTATCCAAAAGAGTCAGAATTGATGGTTGTAAGTAAGCTATTGCGGTGAATAGGTGGGTGTGTGTGTAATGATGGTCACCAGAAGGATCTCATCCAACAGAGTCAGAATTAATGGTGGTAAGTAAGCTATTGCGGTGAATAGGTAGGTTTGTGTGTAGAAATGCTCACCAGAAGAATCTCATTCAACAGTGTTATAATTCATGTCAGAAGGTAAGCTATTGCGATAAATAGGTGTGTTTGTGTGTAGAAATGGTCACCAGAAGGATCTCATCCAACAGAGTCAGAATTGATGGTGGTAAGTAAGCTATTTCGATGCATAGGTGGGTTTGTGTGTAATAATGGTCACCAGAAGGATCTCATTCAACAGTGTTATAATTCATGTCAGAAGGTAAGCTATTGCGGTAAATAGGTGTGTTTGTGTGTAGAAATGGTCACCAGAAGGATCTCATCAAACAGAGTCAGAATTGATGGTGGTAAGTAAGCAATTGCGGTGAATAGTAGGGTTTGTGTTTAATAATGGTCACCAGAAGGATCTCAACCAACAGAGTCAGTATTGATGCTGGTAAGTGAGCTATATCGGTGAATAGGTATGTTTGTGTGTAATAATGGTCACCAGAAGGATTTCATCCAACAGAGTCAGAATTGATGCTGGTAAGTAAGCAATTGCGGTGAATAGGTGGGTTTGTGTGTAGAAATGGTCACCAGAAGGATATCATCAAACAGATTCTGAATTGATGGTGGTAATTAAGCTATATCGGTGCATAGGTGGGTTTGTGTGTAATAATGGTCACCAGAAGGATCTCCTCCAACAGATTTAGAATTGATGCTGGTAAGTAAGCTATTTCGGTGAATAGGTAGGTTTGTGTGTAGAAATGCTCACCAGAAGGATCTCATCAAACAGAGTCAGAATTGATGGTGGTAAGTAAGCTTTTGCGGTGAATAGGTGTGTTTGTGTATAAACATTGTCACCAGAAGGGTCTCATCCAATATAGTCATATTTGATGGTTGTAAGTAAGCTATTTCGGTGAATAGGTGGGTTCGTGTGTAATAATGGTCACCAGAAGGATCACCTCCAACAGAGTCAGAATTGATCGTGGTAAGTAAGCGTTATCGTTGCATAGGTGGGTTTGTGTGTAATAATGGTCACCAGAAGGATCTCATCCAACAGAGTCTGAATTGATGGTGGAAAGTAAGCTATATCGGTGCATAGGTGGGTTTGTGTGAAATAATGGTCACCAGAAGGATCTCATCCAACAGAGTCAGAATTTATGGTGGTACGTAAGCTATTTCGGTTAATAGGTGTGTTAGTATGTAGAAATTGTCACCAGAAGTGTCTCATCCAATACAGTCATAATTGATGGTTGTAAGTAAGCTATTGCGGTTAATAGGTTGGCTGTGTGTAATAATAGTCACCAGAAGGATCTCCTCCAACAGAGTCAGAATTGATCGTTGTAAGTAAGCTATTTCGATGCATAGGTGGGTTTATGTGTAATAATGGTCTCCAGAAGGATCTCATCCAACAGAGTCTGAATTGATGGTGGAAAGTAAGCTATATCGGTGCATAGGTGGGTTTGTGTGAAATAATGGTCACCAGAAGGATCTCATCCAACAGAGACAGAATTGATGCTGGTAGGTAAAACTATTTCGGTGAATAGTTGGGTTTGTGTGTAGAAATGGTCACCAGAAGGATCTCATCCAACAGAGTCAGAATTGCTGGTGGAAAGTAAGCTTTGCGGTGAATAGAAGGGTTTGTGTGTAATAATGGTCACCAGAAGGATCTCATCCAAACAGAGTCAGAATTGATGGTGGTAAAGTAAGCTATTGCGGTGAATAGGTGGGTTTGTGTGTAATAATGGTCACCAGAAGGATCTCATCCAACAGAGTCAGAATTGATCGTTGTAAGTAAGCTATTTCGATGCATAGGTGGGTTTGTGTGTAATAATGGTCACCAGAAGGATCTCATTCAACAGTGTTATAATTCATGTCAGAAGGTAAGCTATTGCGGTAAATAGGTGTTTTTGTGTGTAGAAATGGTCACCCGAAGGATCTTATCGAACAGAGTCAGAATTGATGCTGGTAAGTAAGCAATTGCGGTGAATAGGTGGGTTTGTGTGTAGAAATGGTCACCAGAAGGATATCATCAAACAGATTCTGAATTGATGGTGGTAAGTAAAGCTATATCGGTGCATAGGTGGGTTTGTGTGTAGAAAATGGTCACCAGAAGGATCTCCTCCAACAGATTTAGAATTGATGCTGGTAAGTAAGCTATTTCGGCGAATAGTTGGGTTTGTGTGTAGAAATGGTAACCAGAGGGATCTTATCCAAAAGAGTCAGAATTGATGGTTGTAAGTAAGCTATTGCGGTGAATATGTGGGTGTGTGTGTAATGATGGTCACCAGAAGGATCTCATCCAACAGAGTCAGAATTGATGGTGGTAAGTAAGCTTTTGCGGTGAATAGGTGTGTTTGTGTATAGACATTGTCACCAGAAGGGTCTCATCCAATATAGTCATATTTGATGGTTGTAAGTAAGCTATTGCGGTGAATAGGTGGGTTCGTGTGTAATAATGGTCACCAGAAGGATCACTCTCCAACAGAGTCAGAATTGATCGTGGTAAGTAAGCGTTATCGTTGCATAGGTGGGTTTGTGTGTAATAATGGTCACCAGAAGGATCTCATCCAACAGAGTCAGAATTTATGGTGGTACGTAAGCTATTTCGGTTAATAGGTGTGTTTGTATGTAGAAATTGTCACCAGAAGTGTCTCATCCAATACAGTCATAATTGATGGTGGTAAGTAAGCTATTTCGGTGAATAGGTGGGTTTGTGTGTAATAATAGTCACCAGAAGGATCTCATCCAACAGAGTCAGAATTGATGGTCGTAAGTAAGCTATTGCGGTAAAGGTGGGTTTGTGTGAAGAAATGGTCACTAGAAAGGATCCTATCCAAAAGAGTCAGAATTGATGGTGGTAAGTAAGCTATTGCGGTGAATAGTAGGGTTTGTGTGTAATAATGGTCACCAGAAGGATCTCATCAACAAGAGTCAGAATTGATGGTGGTAAGTAAGCAATTGCGGTGAATAGGTGGGTTTGTGTGTAATAATGGTCACCAGAAGGATCTCATCCAACAGAGTCAGAATTGATCGTGGTAAGTAAGCTATTTCGATGCATAGGTGGGTTTGTGTGTAATAATGGTCACCAGAAGGATCTCATTCAACAGTGTTATAATTCATGTCAGAAGGTAAGCTATTGCGGTAAATAGGTGTGTTTGTGTGTAGAAATGGTCACCAGAAGGATCTCATCATACAGAGTCAGAATTGATGCTGGTAAGTAAGCAATTGCGGTGAATAGGTGGGTTTGTGTGTAGAAATGGTCACCAGAAGGATATCATCAAACAGATTCTGAATTGATGGTGGTAAGTAAGCTATATCGGTGCATAGGTGGGTTTGTGTGTAAAAATGGTCACCAGAAGGATCTCCTCCAACAGATTTAGAATTGATGCTGGTAAGTAAGCTATTTCGGTGAATAGTTGGGTTTGTGTGTAGAAATGGTAACCAGAAGGATCTTATCCAAAAGAGTCAGAATTGATGGTTGTAAGTAAGCTATTTCGGTGAATAGGTGGGTTTGTGTGTAAATTATGGTCACCAGAAGGATCTCATCCAACAGAGTCAGAATTGATGGTGGTAAGTAAGCTATTTCGGTGAATAGGTGGGTTTGTGTGTAGAAATGCTCACCAGAAGGATCTCATTCAACAGTGTTATAATTCATGTCAGAAGGTAAGCTATTGCGGTAAATAGGTGTGTTTGTGTGTAGAAATGGTCACCAGAAGGATCTCATCCAACAGAGTCAGAATTGATGGTGGTAAGTAAGCTATTTCGGTGAATAGTTGGGTTTGTGTGTAATAATGGTCACCAGAAGGATCTCATTCAACAGAGTCAGAATTGATGGTGGTAAGTAAGCTATTGCGGTAAATAGGTGGGTTTGTGTGTAGAAATGGTCACCAGAAGGATCTCATCCAACAGAGTCAGAATTGATGGTGGTAAGTAAGCTATTGCGGTGAATAGGTGGGTTTGTGTGTAATAATGGTCACCAGAAGGATCTCATCCAACAGAGTCAGAATTGATGCTGGTAAGTAAGCTGTGCGGTGAATAGGTGTGTTTGTGTGTAAATGCTCACCAGAAGGATCTCATCCAACAGAGTCAGAATTGATGGTGGTAAGTAAGCTATTGCGGTGAATAGGTGTGTTTGTGTGTAGATAATGGTCACCAGAAGGATCTCATCCAACAGAGTCAGAATTGATGGTGGTAAGTAAGCGTACTGCTGGTGAATAGGTGGGTTTGTGTGTAATAATGGTCACCAGAAGGATCTCATCCAACAGAGTCAGAATTGATGGTGGTAAGTAAAGCTATATGCGGTGAATAGGTGGGTTTGTGTGTAATAATGGTCACCAGAAGGATCTCATCCAACAGAGTCAGAATTGATGCTGGTAAGTAAGCTATTTCGGTGAATAGGTGGGTTTGTGTGTAGAAATGGTCACCAGAAGGATCTCATCCAACAGAGTCAGAATTGATGGTGGTAAGTAAGCTATTGCGGTGAATAGGTGGGTTTGTGTGTAATAATGGTCACCAGAAGGATCTCATCCAACAGAGTCAGAATTGATGGTGGTAAGTAAGCTATTGCGGTGAATAGGTGGGTTTGTGTGTAGAAATGGTCACCAGAAGGATCTCATCCAAACAGAGTCAGAATTGATCGTGGTAAGTAAGCTATTTCGGTGAATAGGTGGGTTTGTGTGTAATAATGGTCACCAGAAGGATCTCATCCAACAGAGTCATGAATTCATGGTGGTAAGGTAAGCTATTGCGGTGAAATAGGTGGGTTTTGTGTGTAGAAATGGTCACCAGAAGGATCTCATCCAACAGAGTCAGAATTGATGGTGGTAAGTAAGCTATTGCGGTGAATAGGTGGGTTTGTGTGTAGAAATGGTCACCAGAAGGATCTCATCCAACAGAGTCAGAATTGATGGTGGTAAGTAAGCTATATGCGGTGAATAGGTGGGTTTGTGTGTAAAAATGGTCACCAGAAGGATCTCATCCAACAGAGTCAGAATTGATGCTGGTAAGTAAGCTATTGTGGTGAATAGGTGGGTTTTGTGTGTAGAAATGGTCACCAGAAGGATCTTATCCAAATAAACAGAATTGATGGTGGTAAGTAAGCTATTGCGGTGAATAGGTGGGTTTGTGTGTAATAATGGTCACCAGAAGGATCTCATCCAACAGAGTCAGAATTGATGGTGGTAAGTAAGCTATTGCGGTGAATAGGTGGGTTTGTGTGTAGAAATGGTCACCAGAAGGATCTCATCCAACAGAGTCAGAATTGATGGTGGTAAGTAAGCTATTGCGGTGAATAGGTGTGTTTGTGTATAGAAATGGTCACCAGAAGGATCTCATCCAACAGAGTCAGAATTGATGGTGGTAAGTAAGCTATTGCGGTGAATAGGTGGGTTTTGTGTGTAATAATGGTCACCAGAAAGGATCTCATCCAACAGAGTCTAGAATTGATGCGAGTAGCATTGGGCGAATAGGGTATGTGTAGAAATGGTCACCAGGATCTCATCCAACAGAGTCGAACTGATGGTGGTAAGTAGCATTTCGGTGAATAGGTGGGTGTGTAGATAATGGTCACCAGAAGGATCTCATCCAACAGAGTCAGAATTTGATGGTGGTAAGTAAGCTATTGCGGTGAATAGGTGGGTTTGTGTGTAGAAATGGTCACCAGAAGGATCTCATCCAACAGAGTCAGAATTGATGGTGGTAAGTAAGCTATTTCGGTGAATAGGTGGGTTTGTGTGTAATAATGGTCACCAGAAGGATCTCATCCAACAGAGTCAGAATTGATGGTGGTAAGTAAGCTATTGCGGGTGAATAGGTGTGTTTGTGTGTAGAAATGGTCACCAGAAGGATCTCATCAAACAGAGTCAGAATTGATGGTGGTAAGTAAGCTATTGCGGTGAATAGGTGGGTTTGTGTGTAGAAATGGTCACCAGAAGGATCTCATCCAACAGAGTCAGAATTGATGGTGGTAAGTAAGCTATATCGGTGAATAGGTGGGTTTGTGTGTAATAATGGTCACCAGAAGGATCTCATCCAACAGAGTCAGAATTGATGGTGGTAAGTAAGCTTTTGCGGTGAATAGGTGGGTTTGTGTGTAGAAATGGTCACCAGAAGGATCTCATCCAACAGAGTCAGAATTGATGGTGGTAAGTAAGCTATTGCGGTGAATAGGTGGGTTTGTGTGTAATAATGGTCACCAGAAGGATCTCATCCAACAGAGTCAGAATTGATGGTGGTAAGTAAGCTATTGCGGTGAATAGGTGGGTTTGTGTGTAGAAATGGTCACCAGAAGGATCTCATCCAACAGAGTCAGAATTGATGGTGGTAAAGTAGCTATTGCGGTGAATAGGTGGGTTTGTGTAGTAAATGGTCACCAGAAGGATCTCATCCAACAGAGTCAGAATTGATGGTGGTAGTAAGCTATTTGCGGTGAATAGGTGGGTTTGTGTGTAGATAATGGTCACCAGAAGGATCTCATCCAACAGTCAGAATTGATTAGAGGTAAGCTATTGCGGTGAAATGGTGTGATCTGAAATGTACAGAGATCTCAGACAAAGAGTCCAAAATTGATGGTGGTAAGTAAGCTATTGCGGTGAATAGGTGGGTTTGTCTGTAGAAATGGTCACCAGAAGGATCTCATCCAAAATGTCAGAATTGACGGTGGAAGTAAGCTATTGCGGTAAATAGGTGGGTTTTCTGTAGAAATGGTCACCAGAAGGATCTTATCCAACAGAGTCAAAATTGATGGTGGTAAGTAAGCTATTGCGGTGAATAGGTGGGTTTGTCTGTAGAAATGGTCACCAGAAGGATCTCATCCCAACAAGAGTCAGAATTGATGGTTGTAAGCAGCTATTGCGGTGAAATAGGTGGGTTTGTCTGTAGTAAATGGTCACCAGAAGGATCTCATCCAACAGAGTCAAAATTGATGGTGGTAAGTAAGCTATTGCGGTGAATAGGTGGGTTTGTCTGTAGAAATGGTCACCAGAAGGATCTCATCCAAAATGTCAGAATTGACGGTGGAAGTTAGCTATTGCGGTAAATAGGTGGGCTTTCTGAAACGTTCGCAATGAACCCGGATACGGCGCTGAACGCAAAAGGCGGCTCATGTGGGGTTCTGAAACAATCCCGTCCGCCCCGATGCGCCAGCCAGCGTCTGAACGGCCCGCAGCGATCCAAAATGGAATCGACAGCTGCCGTTTCGCAGTTCGCCCGTAAAGCCATCCCACGGTCGAACAGCAAAACCAGTACAACAGTGTTCGTTCGTGCCCCATCCGTTAACCGACGCAAGTCTTCGCTGCGCGTTCAGAAATGTCACCAATGAATCCTGTCCAACCGAATACGCTGCCGGCCGCGAAAGTGGCCTGCTCCGCAGTCGCCCATCCCATCCACCGATATGCCGCCGCGGCCTGCCCGAATAATTCCCAACCGAACGGTATGCCGCCTGCGTAATGAAAGGTTTGTTCAGAAACGGCCACCAGAAGGATCTCATCCAACAGAGTCAGAATTTGATGGTGGTAAGTAAGCTATTGCGGTGAATAGGTGGGTTTGTCTGTAGAAATGGTCACCAGAAGGATCTCATCCAACAGAGTCAGAATTGATGGTGGTAAGTAAGCTATTGCGGGTGAATAGGTGGGTTTGTTGTAGAAATGGTCACCAGAAGGATCTCTATCCAACAGAGTCAGAATTGATGGTGGTAAGTAAGCCATTGCGGTGAATAGGTGGGTTTGTGTGTAGAAATGGTCACCAGAAGGATCTCATCCAACAGAGTCAGAATTGATGGTGGTAAGTAAGCTATTGCGGTGAAATAGGTGGGTTTGTGTGTAGAAATGGTCACCAGAAGGATCTATCCAGCAATACGTAACTGAACGAAGTACAA
>WEDG01009856.1:0-13469 GCA_017591395.1 Schistocephalus solidus | reverse complement strand
GTCTGGGCTTTTTAGCTAGTATCTATGTCGCAAGTACGGTATAATGTCTTTGCCATATAAGATTCATACTACTAGTAGTACTACTTGTTTGTAGAATGGGCATTACGTGGTTATTCCACAGTGGTTGATTGTCTTCGACCCAAATGTTCATTGAAATTGCGGGTCTGACCCTAAAAAAGTCATGTCCGAATCACCTGACTCCATGTCCTGCACTTAATAATTTCAGAAATTATTTCCCCGATTATTCTCTGGAGTCCATATACCAGAAACCGCAAAAGAGAACGCTGGGGGACCCACTGAGGAGCCGAACCCCTCGTTGCTGTGTCACGCAGCAGCAGAAACATCGGTGAAACACGTGTCTGGGCTTTTAGCTAGTATCTATGTCGCAAGTACGGTATAATGTCTTTGCCATATAAGATTCATACTACTAGTAGTACTACTTGTTTGTAGAATGGGCATTACGTGGTTATTCCACAGTGGTTGATTGTCTTCGACCCAAATGTTCATTGAAATTTCGGGTCTGACCCTAAAAGTCATGTCCGAATCACCTGACTCCATGTCCTGCACTTAATAATTTCAGAAATTATTTCCCGATTATTCTCTGGAGTCCATATACCAGAAACCGCATAGAGGAACGCTGGGGACCCACTGAGGAGCCGAACCCCTCGTTGCTGTGTCACGCAGCAGCAGAAACATCGGCGAAACACGTGTCTGGGCTTTTAGCTAGTATCTATGTCGCAAGTACGGTATAATGTCTTTGCCATATATATATATATATATATATATATATATATATATATATATATATATATATATATATATATATATATATATATATATATATATATATATATATATATATATGTCCATCTGCCAAAAGAAAGCCAAAATTAAGAGAGATTTTCGGTAGTTGAAAGCATACCTATTGATTTTGATCGAGGTTCCAGAAGGCGAGAGATAGAGGAGGGGAGTGAAATGACTAACTTCTCACTCGCCAATCGATCCGGGGTCAGATAATCCAACGGCGGCAGCGGCAGTAGTCGTGACAGCTGAAGTCACCTCAGACGGCGGCTGCGGTTGCTGTGACGCTGCCTCACCACCAGCACCGCCCGCATTACAACCTCCACTTTCGCTGCCGCCGATGCTCAAGATGCCATGGATGGAGAGGGTGGATAGCGCACCAGAAATCTCAGTAGCCACCTCTTCGGAGAATCCGCTTTGCCTCAGAGAGGCATGCAGGTGTTCACCGGTAGTACTGGGCACGCCTCTGCTTCCCGGTTGCTCCGCCACCGCGGCGAGGGTTGGAGGAGCAGGCAGATAGGTGGCTTGGGTCGGGGACTGCAAATTACCGGGAAAGAGGCCAAAAAAGTCATAACCTCCAACCGCGGTGGGATAGCATCCGAGAAGGTGACCATCGGCGTAGGCGACGGCAGCAGTAGGAGTCTGATTTTGCTGGCGAGTGATTGGAATCGCGGGCGCAGCCGTCGCACCAGCCGGTGGGCTGGTTGGAGTGACGTTTCGAGGCGGGAAGAGTTGTTGGGGCACTGCAGCGTAGAAAGGCTGCTGCGCAAAGGCTTGCTGCGGTGGCGGAGGTGCCTGGGTAAGCGGCGGGGATGATGCGGAGCCACCGAAACCGGTGTCGGGACTGTCCAGCGAGCTGCAGATGCGGCCTACGCTTGCGTCGCCAGTCGGAGGACTCGGGTAGGCACCCGTCGGTGAGTAGTAGGCTGTAGGGCAGAAAGGTAAAAAGGTAAGTGAGGAAAGTGTGTGTCTGAGGAAAGTAGAGAGCAGCAGCGTACCAAATCTGGGTGCTGCGGAAAGATCGTAGACCATAGGTTGATCTTTCAACCCTGCAGACGAGGAGGAATTCCGCATAGCAGCCGCCTGCATAATAAGTTGATTGGTTGCAGCGGCGACCGCAGCGGCAGCGGAAAAGAAAGACTGTGGCGGCGGTGCCGGCTGACCGTCCGACAGCATAGGTGCATAAGCGGCGGTAGCGTACGTAGGAGACAAGTCGGCCGTCAAAGGATTCTGGCCGGCAGGCCGGTAGAAGCAGGGAGCAGCATCACCTGGTGATGTAGGTGATGCGTAACCACGGAGGAAGGCAGCGGGGTCCACCGCGGTGGGTGACTTGAGGCTGTCCCAGCGGAAGGCTTGCGGTTGATGTTGCTGCTGTCGACCCTGTCCTGTTTGGGGATAGGCGCCACGACTGGCTGCCGCTAACTGTGCAGCCTGAAAAAGGAGCTGATGGCTACTGCCTGCAGCCCGGTCTGACGGCCTCAGTGGTGACGCAGCCCCCACGTTGGGAATGTGTTGGGGATTGAAGGCAAAAGGAGAACCAGTTGGGAAGGCGCTGGCAACTGGACCCTGAATATGCGAGTACGAGATGTTGGGGCAGGTGCCCGACTGTGGATCCTCCGCAATCTTCGCCAGCACCATGTCCACCGCTGCACGCAGCTGATCCGGCTCACCTACAGACAGATGGGCCGAGAATAAGGAGGAGAGGGAACAAAAAGGCTGAAATAGAAGTAAACTAGCGTGCTTGGTGGGCTGAAAAAGACTCAACATCCAGCGTTCAAAGTTCGCTCGCAGTGATTACTTGCAAAGTAAATTGAGTGGGCTCAGTCTAAATAGGCACAACTGCTCTCGAAAAAGCTTGCGCGACGCAATGAGAGTCCAGTAAGACCACTGTAACAAAACGGATGGCTCATGAATTCAGCAATGTCAAAAAGGTCCTTTAAACGGAAATCCGACTACTGTCAGAAGTGTTCCATGTGAAGAGGCTAGAGTGGACCGTTAACGAAAGACCAAATGAACTACCGTTGTGTCGTAGGACAAATGCTACATATAACACAAGGCATATGGCATACCGATGATCGGAAACAGCCGTGAAACAGCAGTCTGCGTCTTGCCTGTTGCACCTTTAGCAAAATAATTGTGTGGAAACGGGAGAGTTTCCGAAACTTCAATCCAAATACATTTCGGTGCATGAACTCATTCCTTCTTCTGCGGCTTCTTCGAAGGAAGTCGGTTGCGATCGAGAATATGATAATAGTGTGCACGTTACCGATCTGCTTAAGGGACATCCATGTTTCGTTGTACCCTAGAGCTCACTTTAGAGCCCACGCAGGCGGTCTCAAAAGCGACGCGCAGCATATGTTAATAAGGTGGAACCGACAAGGGAGACCGGAATGGCCATTTCTAGCTTAGTAGCCGTCATCAGCCAGTCATACCCAATCCCAAATGTGGACTACATGGGATTCGAACCCGCGACATTTGATCGTTGAGTCAAACGCTTTACCATTGAGCTACAAGCCCGTTGCACGTTAACAGTCTTATTTTTGAATGTGTTAACTTGAAGGGTTTACGAAAAGACGTGAGATAGTAGGTGACCAAGCACAGCCTGGAAAAATATCAGTTCCCCTCCAAAGTGGCCAATTAATCGGCCTTGTCGAAAGCAAATCGGCGGAAGAGAAATTCGAAGCCTGGAAACTCAACGCCAACTCACTCAATCGTAGCATCGACCTGCTAGCGTCATACGAAACCATCAGATACCGCTTTTGAACGAGAGGAGGCCAATGAGAGGAGAGGTTGATGAACCAAACTTATTTAAGCCAAACAGAGCCCATAATTTTTATCTCCACTGGTGTAATAAAGCAAAATTTTGAAACATCAAATGAGTAAACCATCCTCCACAGACAACGCCTTACCTTCTCCTTCTACATAGGGAGGACGGGAAGAGAACGAGCTCGAAGCGCCCGAGGCTCGAACTCGCGTCAGCGCCTGGGGTTGGGTATGCCTGGCTGATGACGGCTAATAAGCCAGAAATGGCCATTTCAGTCTCTCTTGTCTTTGTCAGTAATATAATTCTGCCTATATCACTAACCACCCTGCGGCTGCTAGCGGGGCTGGAGAGTAAGCCCCAAGGCACAGCGGGACAAGTGAGTCCTGTAACCAATCGGTGAGCGCCCAACTACCACTGTTAATATTCCCGATCGAAACCAGCAAGACAATGAGCTCGTAGCGCAGTGGGTAGAGCGTTGGCCTTCTGCACAACAGGTCGCGAGTTCGAGCATCGGGCACCGGAGCACCTGGGGTTGGGTATGACTGGCTGATGACGTCTTATAAGCATGAAATTGTCATTCCAGGCTCCCTTGTCTTTGTCGGTAATATCATTCTGCATATATATATATATATATATATATATATATAGGAGAAATACGGACCCCAGGTGTTGAAATGGAAGGACGTTTCACACTCATACTCGAGCGCATCATCGGAGATAGAGCATAGGGGGAACTACATGGTTTAAAAAGGGTCTTTCGGGCTCACTTGCGGTAGGTCTAGCCGCCTCGCTTCTCATTGGTCCTCCCCTCGTGCGCCAATGGTGCTTGACGGCCTCATAGGGTATGGTAGGTCAATGCTGCGGTTGATAGAGTTGGCGTCTGACTGCCAAGCTTCGATGACTTCCCTCGCCAGTCTGTTTTCGGCTCGGCCGAGCACTTGAGGCCCGTCAAAATCGAACCGGTGGTTGTTTTCTAGACTGTGCATGGCGACGTGTGATCGAATATCCTTTCTCCTTACGGCCAAAGTGTGCTCGTGCATGCGCGTACTCAGTCGTTTGTCGGTCATGCCGCAGTAGTTGGCCGGGCAGTCTAGACAGTTGACACGGTAAATAACGCCTGAGGTGTCTGCGGGTGGTAGTCGGCCCTTTGGTTGCATGACTAATCGACGGATGGTGGCCTCCGGTCGGTGTCCAATGCCCACGTTTAGCGGTCTTAACACGCGCTCAGTGGCTTCTGAAACGTTCCTCACATAGGGCAAGACATGGAAGGTGTCAGGTCTTTGTTTAGGCTCACCTTCGGTCTTTGTATGCCTTTGGTATAAGCATTTGTTTACGAAGCTGCGTGGATATCCACTGGCGAGAAAGAGGCGCCATAGGGTTTTACGTTCTCGCAGCTTCTCAGACTCTGTGCTGCAGTGTGTCTGGATGCGGCGAAAAAGCGATCGGACGCAATTGCGTTTATGCGACAGGGGGGTGATTTCTGTTGTAGTGAAGAATTTTCTCCGTGTTTGTCGCTTTTCGAAACACGCCAGTCTGGAGGGTTCCGTCCCCCTGCCTTGATATCTGAACATCGAGAAAAGGGAGCATTCCATCCTCTTCTTCCTCCATTGTGAATTGAATCTGTGGGAAAATCGAGTTCAGATCCCTTTTGAAGTTCTCTTTGGCTTCTCGGTGTATCGTCTACGTGGTGTCGTCTACGTAGCGCATCCAGAATTTCGACTTGTAGATCTGGAAGACCTGAGTTTCCAGTTCTTGCAGGATGGCCTCCGCAAGGTAGCCGGAGATCGGTGATCCCATCAGGGTTCCCTGGATTTGCTCATAAACATAGTCGTTAAACGTAAAGTACGTGCGAAGGCAGTAGTCCAGTAACTCCATTGCGTGTTCCCTTTTAAAAGGTTTTCCTTCATCTTTGTACCTTCTGTCCAGAAGGTCATCGATGACTCTCATGGCCAATTCTTTCGGGATGGATGTGAATAGGGAGACGACGTCAAAGGACACCATTATCTCGTCAGGGGCGATTGTGATGCCTCGGAGTTTTTCTAGGAAGTGCGTTGAGGATACGGCTGTGTTCTGAGCCCTCTACCAGCTTCTTCAAATGCTTAGCGAGCAATTTTTCCAGTCCGTAGGTAGGTGTGCCTTTCAGCGCCACGATGGGCCATAGGGGAACATTCGGCTTGTGGATTTTTGGCAAACCGTAGAACCGCGCTATGGCTGTTTTAGGCTACACATTTTGTTCAGTAGTTGGGCATTTTTCTTGTCTCGGACCTCATTCATCTTATTCGTTATCCAGCGCTCTAAGTTTTGCAGTGTTGCCATCTTCAGGCGTGATGCACATTCTGCTTTCTCCCGTTCGATTTCCCTGCCGTATTTTTGTAGACGACTGTGGCATTCATTGATGAGGCACACGTACCTTAACAATCATCCGTCCATAATCTGTCGTCTAAACAACTAACATCTGATCAGATTAAAGTGCTTCAGCACGAATCCGGCTTCTACACAGCAGACGCACATACAGTGAATTTTATTGCCTCACTGGAAGCGACACTCTCAAAGACACAGACCACAGAAGACACCAAGAAATCGATCCGCCAGCAAGTCGCCTCCCTCATCATATCCCACAGGCCACGCCGAACTATCCCTCCAGCCGAGATAAAGGCCATTAGGGAATTAAAGAAGGACGAAGAAATTGTTATTGTTCCAGCGGACAAAGGACGGGCAACTGTAATCTTGGACAAGTCAGAATACGTGGCAAAAGCTCAGGAGCTACTAAACGACAGTCAGTCATATAAGGTCGTCGAATCTGACCCTACGAAAACACTGGTAGGAAAAAGCAATAAGAGTCTGAATCTAATGAGGAGCCAAAAGGCAATATCCGAAAACGATTGGAGACAGATGAAACCACAGGATGCCGCCTTAGCACGGTTCTACGGTTTGCCAAAAATCCACAAGCCGAATGTTCCCCTACGGCCCATCGTGGCGCTGAAAGGCACGCCTACCTACGGACTGGCTAAATGGCTCGCTAAGCATTTGAAGAAGCTGGTAGAGGGCTCAGAACACACAGCCGTATCCTCAACGCACTTCCTGGAAAAACTCCGAGGCATCACAATCGCCCCCGACGAGATAATGGTGTCCTTTGACGTCGTCTCCCTATTTACATCCATCCTAAAAGAACTAGCCATGAGAGTCATCGATGACCTTCTGGACAGAAGGTACAACGATGAAGGAAAACTTTTTAAAAGAGAACACGCAATGGAGTTACTGGACTACTGCCTTCGCACGTACTTTACGTTTAACGACTATGTTTATGAGCAAATCCAGGGAACCCCAATGGGATCACCGATCTCCGGCTACCTTGCGGAGGCCATCCTGCAAGAACTGGAAACTCAGGTCTTCCAGATCTACAAGCCGAAATTCTGGATGCGCTACGTAGACGACACCTTTGTTATCATACACCGAGAAGCCAAAGAAAACTTCAAAAGGGATCTGAACTCGATTTTCCCACAGATTCAATTCACAATGGAGGAAGAAGAGGATGGAATGCTCCCTTTTCTCGATGTTCAGATATCAAGGCAGGGGGACGGAACCCTCCAGACTGGCGTGTTTCGAAAAGCGACAAACACGGAGAAAATTCTTCACTACAACAGAAATCACCCCCTGTCGCATAAACGCAGTTGCGTCCGATCGCTTTTTTCGCCGCATCCAGACACACTGCAGCACAGAGTCTGAGAAGCTGCGAGAACGTAAAACCCTATGGCGCCTCTTTCTCGCCAGTGGATATCCACGCAGCTTCGTAAACAAATGCTTATACCAAAGGCATACAAAGACCGAAGGTGAGCCTAAACAAAGACCTGACACCTTCCATGTCTTGCCCTATGTGAGGAACGTTTCAGAAGCCACTGAGCGCGTGTTAAGACCGCTAAACGTGGGCATTGGACACCGACCGGAGGCCACCATCCGTCGATTAGTCATGCAACCAAAGGGCCGACTACCACCCGCAGACACCTCAGGCGTTATTTACCGTGTCAACTGTCTAGACTGCCCGGCCAACTACTGCGGCATGACCGACAAAAGACTGAGTACGCGCATGCACGAGCACACTTTGGCCGTAAGGTGAAAGAATATTCGATCACACGTCGCCATGCACAGTCTAGAAAACAACCACCGGTTCGATTTTGACGGGGCTTCGCGTGCTCGGCCGAGCCGAAAAACAGACTGGCGAGGGAAGTCATCGAAGCTTGGTAGTCAGACGCCAACTCTATCAACCGCAGCATTGACCTACCAGTGCCCTATGAGGCCGTCAAGGACCATTGGCGCACGAGGGGAGGACCAATGAGAAGCGAGGCGGCTAGACCTACCGCAAGTGAGCACGAAAGACCCTTTTTAAACCATGTAGTTCCCCTATGCTCTATCTCCGAGGATGCGCTCGAGTATGAGTGTGAAACGTCAGACAAGTATATCTTCTACCCCAGAGATCGCCTTATCTTCTCCTTCCATATATATATATATATATATATATGCACCAAAAGGCGAACGGCTACTGACGGAACTCTAGATTCAACAAGTGAAGATTGGTTCACATGGGGTGAGGCGCCAGTCGGTGATCGATAAAACATTCTAACGGTCGTTGAGGGAAATGTGCCTACTATTACAATGGACCACACAGTAGATTCGCTGAACCGACAAAAGAGCCAGATGAAGGCAAAGCTGACGTCATTGGGAATGCACACACATGATAGTGGGTGTGGTGGAACGCCTAGATGCGGCAGATATGACCGGGCAATGGCCAGGCGATGCAAATTATTGCTGTCTCCATCAACTGGCGCAGATTGCTCCACATAAATGTTCAGTTCCCCCGCCAAGATCTTTGTCCTTCCTTTATAAACTGTTAATTTTTCATACTTCCGCGGGCGAAACAAAGAGCTTGCATCGAGAATGACGACTACGACTCACTCCAAAAGTCTATGACACCATTTCTGGTTGAAAGGCTGAGCCACCGATAGTGGTCTCACGTAGGATGGGGAGGCGGCAGACGGCTGACACCTTGCAGACAAACTTCTAACCTTAAACGGGTGGAAAATCGGGCTGTCTGCCACGCATTCAAGCCCGCGCACACACTGCGATCTGTAGACACGCGCGCGCGCATCTGGGCAGACAGAGCATTTTGCCAGTCTGCCTCGGAGCGGAATGCAGTGGTTCCAGAAAGTGCTGTTGATTTCGTTCTGCCTATTCCCCCTCCCCCCCCTTCCGCCCAAAAGAGAGTTTTCCGTGTTAACTGGGAAAAATAACAGTACACTCAGCCATAGGTTCGAGGGTTGGTGGGAAGATAGGTGTTTTAATTCGCTTGAGCTTTCGCATTTAGGCAACCATATTGGCGTTTGGGGTTTTCAGTATGCAAGCTGTATAGTCCGCCTGTAAGGCAAATCACACATTCCTCTATACCAGGGGTCGGCAAACTTTTCGGACTACTAGGCCATTTCAGGAGGTCAAGAAGGCACACTAGGCCAGAAGAAACAAGGTGTCCAAGGAAACATTTATCATTCAAAAATACAGTAAGATCAATGGGAAACATGATGTTGCATGCTCTTGGAGACAGATATAATATCAGGTTCTAATGATGAGGAGTTCAGCAACATAATGTCATTAAGGCGATTGTCAGTGAGCTGAGAGCGCAGCTTGTTCTTACAAAACTTCATTTTGGAGAACAGCTGCTCGCAAGAATAAGTGCTGCAAACATTGTGATCACACGCTTGGCACGGGCTAACAACATTGGAAACTGAGCATGTGGCAGCTGACGGTAGAAGTCAATGAGAGCAGTGCAAGAAGTAAACTTTAACAAGAGAACGTCCGAAGCCTGCAGCTCAATCAACTCCAATTGCCCATCAGAGGGGGCGTCATCATAGGGAAAGTAATATGACCATGAAATAAAATTGCTTCGCACGTCACAGCATACACACGTGCGCAAAACACACGCCTTGACCCACGTAAGAGGTGAATGAAACCGAGACCAGAGTAAACTTGTTTACAACACAGCATTTATCAACCCTCCCCGGTCAGGCGCTTCTGTTTCATACAAGCGCCTGACATCAGTTCTAAAAATAAACACGAGCCACAGCTTGAGCTGCAACCAAAACCGCGACAGTTCAATTAGGTCGGATCCAACAATAATTAACTAGGGATGGGGGGGGCGTTATGCCGGACTGGAATACTACCTAGGTCGTATCTGACCTAAAAGCCGGAGTTTGCCGACCTCTGTTCTATAGCGTTTAACTAGACAACATATAGCGCGCATAACATTTTGGAGTGTTAATGAATGGATTGATACGATGTTATTTGATTGGACATTATTTAGTATAATGGTCTTAATTCGAAAATTGTATTCCGAACCGAAAGATAGCCATTCTTTGAGGAACGCCGACCGATTGCTAACGGAGCTCACTCATCACATTTTGCCTTCAGGTTCACTCTCGAGCCCCGTCAGCAGTCGCACAGCGGCTAGTAGTAGAGGCAAATAAACCATGCTGAAAAAGACAAGCGGGAGACAGGAAATGGCATTTCCGGCTCATTAGCCGTCGTCAGCAAAACCCACCAACCCCACGTGTGGTGCACCACCTAGGTTCGAACACGCGACCTGTTAATCCGAAACCTAACGCTCTTACCATTGAGCCACGGGCTCGCTGTCTTGCCGGTTAGATCGTGAATGTTGACAAGAAAACGTTCCCATAGCTTAATGGTTACAGCATTGGACTTCTAATCAACAGGTGGCGGGTACGAGCGTCGGGTTGGGTATGACTGACTGATAATGGCTAATGAGTTAGAAATGGCCATTCTAGCGTTCTTCGTCTTTGCCAGTAATCCTCGTCTGTCTAAGATAGCCGTTCTTCAAGTAAAAACTTTATACAGGACGCAATCGACTACCAAATGAGTAGTACAAGGGATAACGTTATGTCGATATTGTATAAAATATATATATTAATTTATAAGGGCATCGGAAATCAATAGAAAAAATGTACCCTACTTAGGTTACCGTTCCTTACCGAGAGCGGTTTTCGCAGGCGGCTAAAGGGAAGTGTGCTCAAAAGCCGGCATCCAGTGGTGTCCGAAATACGATGGAATTATGCCACACAACGATCGATATTACAACCCCAAGTAATAGAAACCCCTTTTAGAGGTTCTGTTAAAATTTAATGAGATCGGTGACTGTTGTATTTCTAAAAGTTTAGTTTTTGTCAGGCAGGAGATGGGAAATGAACAACCGCCAGGTTAATAAGGGTAAGGAAATATTTAACCTTTCTGGAATTAAGCGGAGAACCAACTTTTCCCCGTGTTCTTTTGGGGTGGGGAAGGCATCTAAGCAGCGCTGACAAAACTTTACGCGCATTTTAAATTTCACCTTTTCTTAAGAATATTTCCATTTGCAATCAAAATAAAATGACCTTTGACACATTTTACGTTTTCGACTAGCTGACGGTCGTTCATGTAAGTTTTGGTCGATGAACCTAAGCTGATTTCCGATTGGTCGGCAATTTTTTACGAAGTTACGCACCTGCCACGTTACCTATTGTACGTGCAAATTGCGTACCAAATGCTCCGTTATTCAATGAAAAATTCGGCATTTATGAAAGCAAAACGAGGACAATCGAAAAAAAAACAAAAAACGGCCAGAGGTCACACACCTGCAATTGTTATGCAGCGTTCGATAAGGTTGATGTCTTTTGGCTTCTGAGATATTTGAATGAATGCGCCAGTTCTCTCCTTGATCTCATTCACGTAGCTCCCCAACTTTCCAATCACCAGCCCAGCCGTACAATTTGGTACCAGTATTTTCGCCTGAGGGGAGGAACAGAATCAAGTTGATTGAAATTGCAGCTTTCAACGCATATTGATGTAGATCCTGAAGGGATGACAAAATGCAACTAACACGTATTGGCACCGACATCTGATAACCATCGAATCACTCCACACAACAGTTTGCTGCAAAGAAACATATGCTTAGGTCATCCTAAAATTTGAGAGTAATCGCCCCGTCTCTCACAAAAGGAGTTCTGTCTACAGTCTCCTAAATCGAGAAAATATACACTACTCTGATGAAAAAAGTTATCGGTCAGAAATGAAATAAAGTATTCTCCAAAAATGGATACCCGTGTTACTTCGTCTATTAGTGCCTAAAGCGGCAAGAATTCAAAAAGAAAGGTATTTCAAACGACACGGCCACCCAGACACCAAAAAATGGCATGTTGAACTCTCCCATGCGTGAAAAATGTATCTGAGTTCGTCGAAAGACAGCTGAGAAAATACCAGATACAAGTAGCACACCACTCTGCATCGACTTTACGCGCACAACTTGTACACCCTAAAGACAGGATTGGCTAGCTGGATAGAAAAGGTGCACCAAAAGATTTTTCCAGTTGCGATGCCATTTATTGTGGGCAAACTGGGAAATCCGTCACAACTCGTATATACGAACATCAGTTATCGATAAGAAGACGATACCACCGATCCCAGGCTGCCATGCACACACTGGACACTTGAGAGCACTCGGATTGTGGGCACCTGTCCAATGATAAAAGGCAGCGAATTCCTGGAAGCAAACCACTCAGATGAGGCATGCATCAATCGGTTGATCAATTTAGGTGCCACACGCACAATCCAAAAGAAAAAGTTTAAATGCGCACGGCCAATCCTGATGGGGTGACAAACTGCACTTAATATGTATTAGCGCAGACATCTTCCAATCACAGAATATTCTGTTAGACACGACTAATTAGTTAATTATTCTTGTACACATCCCACAGTTTGACGACGAGCTGGGACACAAGTTTCGAAAATTTACACATTTAAGTTTGTATTTTCTCAAACAATTTAATATATATATATATATATATATATATATATATGATAGTGTGGGGCTCACCGATCTGCTTAAGGAACATGCATGTTCCGTTGTGCCCTGGAGCTCAGACTAGAGCCCTCGCAGGCGGTCGCATAGCGACGTGTAGCATATGATGGAATGAAACCGACAAATACAAGGGAGACCGGAATGGCCATTTCTGGCTTATTAGCCGTCATCAGCCAGTCATACCCAATCCCAAGTGTGGCACACCTGGGATTCAAACCCGCGACAAAACAACGAGACCGTGGCTCAATGGTCGAGCGTTCGACTTAAATAACAAAGGTCGTAATAAGTGGAAAGAAGGCATCCCAAGAAATAAAGTTGAATTTGAATACGTTCTATGGGAAATGGAGCTTTATTGTGTAAATTTTCAACACCGGTTCTCCGGGTCGTCGTCATACGCAGGCAGGCAGCAAATGTGACCAAAAACGGTTGACTTTGTACTCACGCGAAAAAATCGATACTGGCGTGAACATTGGCACCATTGAGCGGCCGCCGTGTGTATCAGCCTGTCCTGATTGGTTCTCGTTTCTTCCATTTCTCCTTGAGATGTCTGTACGCCGCATCCAACTCGATATGTCTGTTGATGCATGACTCATCTGAATGCATCGCCTCGAGGAACTCTCGACCTTTCCGACAATCCGGCGACAATCCGAGTTTTATCCCAAGCGAAGGTGTGCCCGGTGTCTAGAGTATGCATAGCTGTTTGGGACAGATGGTCCCGCCTCTTTACTGCCAACTGATGTTCATATATGCGTGTAGAGGCGGATTTGCCGGTCTGACCACAATACACGGCATCACATGCTTCACACGGGATCTTCTAGATGACTTCTTTCTTGTCCAAATAGTTGACCCTGTCCTTAGGGTGGACAAGCTGGGTACGCAAAGTGGTTGTCGGTTTGTGCGCCACATGAAATTGGTGTCTTTCGCCATGTATTTATTTTTGGCGCCTCGTTAGAACAATTGGTTCCTTTTCTGTCGACTGCTGTCGTTTCACGTATCGGCGTACAATAT
>WEDG01009855.1:0-33608 GCA_017591395.1 Schistocephalus solidus | reverse complement strand
AAACTGAGAAACCGAACCACTCGTTGCTGCGTACTGCAGCAGCAGAAACATCGGCGAAACACGTGTCTCGGGCTTTTAGCTAGCACCTATATCGGGGAGTACAGTATACCATCTGTGCCATCCTGGACTTCAATGTCCAGGATCCTGTCTTGTCATCTCAGCTTCAGTATTCTGCGGAGGCAGCTGCGATGAAAATGATTAAGCTTCCTGGTTTGGTTCGAGGAGATGGTCCAATTTTCCGCTCCGTACAGGAGTGTCATCAAGACGACGGCCTTGTACATCTTAAGTTTGGTGTTCAGGTGAATACCGTGGCGATTCCAGACATAGGCCGGCAGCCGACGAAATCCTGGCTAAATTTTATGATACTTTGGTCAACTCGTCATCGATTCTCGTGTTGCGTGAAAGCGTGCTTCCTATTTTAGTGAAGGTTTCCACGTTTTTGAGTTGAACACCGTTCACATTGATTAGGGCAGCATTGTTTTACGCGCTGGGTGAGGGCTGGTGCATGACAACCGTTTTGGCTGTACTGATTATTAATCCAAAATCGGCGCAGCCTGGGGTGATGAGGTCTATTCTCCTTTGCATGTCCTCCTCCATCACGGTGTTAAGGGAGCAGTCGTCAGCGAAGAACAAGTCATGGACTGTAGTCTTAGACGTGCGCGTTGGAGCCTGAATACGCCGACTGTTGAGAAGGTTCCCGTTAGTTCTTTAGGTTATGCAGATCCTAGGCTGCTCATCACGGTAGGCATCCATCAGCATAGCCAAGAACATGAGACTGAACAGGTTGGGAGCCAATACGTAGCCCTGCTTTACTCCGTTGGTCACTGCGAATGCTTTGGATACCGTCCCGTTGTCAGTGACGCCTGCCGTCATCCCGTCATGATGCTGACGCACCATGTCCGTGATCCACTCAGGACAGCCGAATTTCTGCGTGACTTTCCACATTCCGTTGCGACTCACCTTGTCAAAGGCTATCGTTAGATCTATTAAGGTAGTGTATAGGTGAGTTGGCATCTCCTGGCACTTATCTTGTAGCTGGCGGGCGGCAAAGATCATATCGGTTATTCCGTGGTGTCGGCGGAAGCCACATTGGCTTTCCGGGAGCAGGCCCTGCTTTAGATGACTGTTCAGACGATTGAGAAGGATACGAGTGAAGATCTTCCCGGCGATGTTGTGCAACGAGACGCCTCTGTGATTATCATTGCGGTCCGCATACACCTGGATTTCGTCAGCCCTTCGGATCCTCAAGGCTTTCGGCACCGGCTTCTGAAGAAGGCTGCTATGTTGGCGTCACTTCGAAGGTCCATGTAGGCTTTTTGTAGTCCATTCTTATCCGCGATTAAGTTGCTGATGTTGGCATCATTGTCGTAAAACCAGTCTTGTAGCTAACGGCGTGCACATCCGAGGACTTTGCGGGCGCTGGATTGGATGACATTTTGCAGTTGGCACTATCGTGTTTCCACGGTGCCGTTATTATCTGGAGAATGCAGGTTCTCCAGTTTCTCGGAAATTTGTCTGCCGAAATCAGAACAGTGAGCAGGTAAATTAAACAAAAGAGTATTTTACTAACTTGGTGGTCACTTACCTTGGGGCCTTCGTCGGGGTTGCAGTCAGAGCCTCATCTGGGAGATGATAAGGCATTGATCTGTCCAACCATTGGCATCGCAGATCACCTTAGTTATCAACACATCCTGTCGGTCTCACCTCCGACGAGAACATAGTCAAGCAGCTGCTGGCACAGCGGCCGAGGGTGCATCCACTTGGCTTTCTCCCACTTCGGAAAGTGAAAGAAGGTGATGGTCAGAAGGAGACGGAGTTCACCACACGTTTGCTAAAGAAGGGGGCCGTTATCGTTACAGATACCTAGACCGTGGGGAAACAGCACTCCCTGCCAGGCAGCGTGGTGTGTCACGACCCCGGCGTTGATATCACTAAGGACAATAAACTTGTCCACCTTCGGCAGAGTCGCCAGTAGGCGTGCCTGTCCTCGTATAATTTGTCCTTCACATCATGAGAGCTCGTCATTGGTGGAGCGTAGGCGCTGATGATGGTGGCAAACTGCTCTCCCAGAAGAGGCAGGTGAAGGCTCATCAGGCGATCATTGATGGTGGGATTGCGTCGGATCACGGTGCTTTACCGCTGTAAATCTGCTGAACAGCCCGGATGGTTTCTGGTAGAGAAGGCGGCAGATCCAGGTCATTGTTCGTGTCCACTTGAGGGAGCCAGTCAATGGCAGCATGGGAGATGGCTGATGAGCAATTAAGGACACTTCTGAAGTGCTGGGCCAAGCGCTTCAGAATGTGCGATTTCTCTGTCAGAAGTGTTGTGCCGTCAGAGCTGAGCAGCGGTGCGGTCCCCTTGATACACGGGCCGTAGATGGCCTTGATGGCTTTGAAAAAGTGTTTTTCATTTCATTATTTTTTATTTTCATTTCATTGTTTTAAAATGAGCAATTTTTAGGTGCAAACTACATCCAGAATGTGGGCCGAGGTCAAGTGCACAGATGGTATGGATGCAAAGTTTGCAGTTTCGTTATAGCGTCTCTTGACAAAGAAGTAGCCGAAGCAGTGTCGTTTGCCTCCAAACTCTACACCACACCACGCAAGCTAAGCCAGTTTGCTTTGAGAGTTTAATACAAAAACCCAATTGTCCAACATTTGCGGCCTTCAGCGAATTAATAAGCGGAAATTCCAATACTTTGAATTCCTATCAGTTACTATCTGCTACCATTATTTAAACAGGGCTGAAAAACAGATTCCAGCTAGAAGATGAATTAGGGAGATTGCGCTGCTGTCATTGATAACTGATCGATAACCACAAGCGTTAGTCTCCCCTTGCGCTGGAAGCAGTCTTATTAAGAGGTCAGAATTGACTGAAATGAAAAGAAATTGCAGTTATTCAGGAGTCAGGAGGATTACTTAAATAGCTTATTGAAGGGGCTCCTAGATCCTAAACAAAAATTTATGCATACCCGCACTCGAGTGCAATGAATGGAGGTTGAATTACGCGGTTCACATTCTTGGCACACCTGTTTGTTTACGGTTGTCGAACACAGTGCACCGAACAAAGTACGCGAATCTGCAGGTGTTGAAAATGTGCACTGGATAAATTGAGATGACAGCAGCACCAAGACATATGTTTGGTTACGGAAGGAAGGATCACATGTGACCGCTTTACTCGAAATATATAACCATTAATTTATGTTATAAAATGTAGGGCCTCTTTATATCGGATCATTTCTCAAACTGCAAAAAAACTTTAATGGACCGCCAAACACTCCAGACTTCGGATACGAATTTATCAATCCCTGCGAAAGGTAAAATTTCAGGAATCTGTCTTGAACCATTTACTGCTCGTGGTATTACACCATCCAGACTGGATCTACTGGTTCTTACCTGCATGCGTCTGCAGGCGAACTGAGACGGGCTAATTAAACGAAATCAGTAATCAAACAAGCAGTCGATATACTTGAAGTACACAGCCTCCCTTCTCACGCACATTGTTATCATCCCGAGTTGACAGATCCCAGTCCTTCCTTATGCACCATCATCTGCACGAAATCTTTTCTGTGGTTGGCTGTGAGCAAAGGCACTGGACTAAACTGGCAAAGGCCGTAGGCATAGACCTTACGTACGTCCTATTTGCAGGAAGGTGAAGGAAAATTTCGGTTTTTGACAATCTAACGAAGGTAAAAAAGTTTTTAAATATTCATGAACAACCTTAAGCGAATTTAAAATTTAAAGGAAATGTGAAAAGTATAATTACTTTGTAGAGATGATGCATAAACTGAGCTGTGGTGTTTTTGAGGAATTTTCGTGCATGTGAATAGACCAGTGCGGCGTCCGAAGGTGCGAGAACAGGTGTGGACAGGAAAGCCATGTGCGACGAGCGCAAACGGGACCTCCATAAGGAATAGTTCATGTATGATTTATGCGCAGGTGACCGCTCAAGCGAATCCGTGACAGAAATGCACCGTCTCAATGCGGACAGAGATGACCCAGTCTTGGCTTATGCACCATCATCAACTGACCGTACTTACAATCCAACCTTTGGATATAATGGGAGTTAAAACCCGGGATCTTCATTCACCGAACGTTAATTTCAATCCGTCACGATGAGAAAAAGTATCGTTTGTATCCCTGGTCTGCACCTGTGCTCCTTTCCGGTTGCAATGCGAATGCATAGGGGGCTCCAGACTAGTCCGTGGGGCGCAACGGGACAAGCATGTTCCATAATCTGATTGGTTCAAAACCTTTCCACGTTAGAGTGGAAGTAGGTCTGCATTACTGGTAATTATGGAGATGGTTATTACGACCGTGGTAGGGGGCAGGTAGGGGAGAGATAAAACCGATAGGTAAACAACAGTGTCAAACTGAGATTAAAATGTGACTGACGTCTCAAACAAAACCCTCTGTATGCTCTGATGTTGGGACTCACATCGTCACCACAGCTAGTGATAAATCGCATGCTGAAAAAGCTTCATGAATGTGATGAGACGGTAAACATAAACAACTGAAATTAGGTCTTCTCAATTTTCAATTCAAACGTCGTTGTCGACTAGGTGCATGGCACTAGCATGGCAGTGGCTTGCACAGCAGCTACCGCAATCTCTTCCCCCTCACTCATCTAGGGCCCAGTGTTATGACTGAGTCAAAAGTGCCAGAGGCGAGACCAGTTACAGTTTCTGACAAAGTCAAACTGTCCGTCCCCGCGTGCCACACACGACCTGTTCCACGCAATATGGGCCAGTTCTTGACAGGAAAATGGGGACGGCTTGGAATTCAACTGGGGTCAGAGTGTCACATGGGTCTCATCAAAAGGTGAGCCGTTTTAAGTCTGATATCCAGTCCTTAGTGGCCTGCCTTCCAAGCCACAACCTTTAGCACACTGTCCAAAATTTTCGCCTCATCCTTGGGTGAATAAACACGTTTAACGAACAACCATTTCCCAGTACATTACCAAGGATGGAGTGGATATTTTCAAGCAGTCATTCCAACACCAAAATGTGGGTGGATTTGTTAAGTTGGGAGAGCCCAGGCCACTCAAAGTGGTATAAACTAACAAACATTTAGAATAGAGCAATCTCACAAGTCTTCAAGAAAGCTCGTCTGCAATCATGACAGTAACAGATTCTGATAACCGAACATTACTTCTTTCTTGCAAACATAAGAGCTGCTCCAATTTACTTCGCTTTTTAATGTTCAAAGCACGCATTCACAAAATTTAAACAGCTTTTCAATTTTCAACCTTTTTTTCCCTGAACGCCTCCTGAATCGAAGTTTTCCTCCATCCTGTCCTCAATTTCTTTGCACATTCACCGTTCATATACATTCACTTCTTGCAGGAGGTCCTGTTCATTAGCCACTGTTTATCTGTGGTTCCATACACGTGAAAGTTCATGAAAATGGCACAAGTTATGCAGGAGTCCCTGATTCCCGGATGAAGTCTATCCTTTTCTGCCTGATTAACTGAATGAGCACTAGTCAGTGTCTTAACCTAATGAAAAAAGAGCTGAGCTGAGAATTTCTTGGTTGAATCAGAAAGATAATAGTGCTGGATAATGGTCAAAGACTATGAATTGCGTAGAAAATGGTTTCATATTCCTGGTCATGCTACCGACTCTCCAAGAGCCATGTTAAAACCACTCGACGGATCCAACAAATTTCTGGGTTGGCACCAGACAACCCGTTGGATTTAAATGACAGATTAAGGCCTACTAACAATTTAAAAGTACGCATTATATTATCCTATAATTACTTCGTAGACCAGAAATGTTTTGCTTTTCTGATTATAAGTGTTCGTCCGGGTTTCGGTAAGAATATGCATAAAATAATTTGTCTTAAAAGCTTTAAGTGCTATCTTTGGGCATAGTGCTTCTACTCGAAACAGTCTTAGTCTTTTTGAGCAGAGTATTGTCATTTATTTCAAAGCACGTTCGATGACTAAAGTGATACTCCAGAATTTTAAAACGATGCATATTAGAAGTCACATACAGTAGGTGTCCGAACTCATGAAATCTGATGGATTTCATGAGCTATGGCCCATTTCGCGAAATAAGTACCACACTTCGTCTACCAAAATTTTACATCAATAAAGAACCGATCGTAAGGAACATTACATTGTTTAGAAACGCTAATAATTTTTTAGAATAGGTACGGATTACGAAAATGTGAAAAATTCCCCTGGTTGAGTAAACTGAAATTGTAAATGTATAAGAAACCGGTCCATGGAATAAAAAGGGTGAATAAAGTAGAAAAAGCCGAATTATTTAAGAAAAATAGTCTTTTTCAGAGTTTTACACACATATTTTCTCTAGATTAAGCGCAACGTAAAGTATGGCCGTCATCAAGCAGCCTAACATGAAATTGTATATTTCCAAAACCGTTTCACAAGAATTGGTAGTTTTTCTTCCGTTTATACATTGTCTTAGATGCATTTGACCAAGGCAAGTAGATTTTAGCTTCATTGCGCCGACAGGGACGCCATAGGAATATAAAATTTTCATAAGCTTTCATGTTCACAGGTCGGTCGATGACTAATAAATTTAAATAGAATTGCCAGGTGCAATCGTAAACGAACCATTTGGTGAATATAAACATGACTATTCTATTGTTAAATTTCTATAAAAATATTTTGGGTTTTCTATTACGATGGGTTGCAGATAGTCTTTTCAGTGTCTTCAGTTGACTGCCCATAAATTTACATTCCGTTCGATGTGTTTGGTAAAACCTTCAAAATAAACATATTTCTTAAAAGCCTTTACCGAAGCAAATGACTTTTTGGGCATTCTTGCTAATGTAGACAGTCGTCTGGGTCATATTTGTAGACTCACACAAACATGAAAACTCGCTGCCATGAAAAATGAACCTCCACAACCGCCTATAATAAGTTAAAAAATGTTCTCAAATAAGTTATCTTTTTAAAAAGTGCTTTAATTGGATGTTTCGCTGTCGAATTTCTGCGTAATAAACGTTTTTTCAAAGGGAAGTCAAGAAAAAACGTGGACGGTTTGACCAAATATTCGACTTCACTTCAGACCTAGACGCTCTTTCGGCCTGGAGCTCCACATTGCTAATGGAGTTCTCATATACTAAGTGTCGCTACATGAGTTTTGGGCCTGTAAGGCTGCCACAACCTCTTATCTTTGAAGGTTGCCCTATGATTGAATGTTCCTCCATCAAGGACTTGGGCTTAAGCTACACCAATAAATTAGATCTTTCGCCTCATGCCGATAGAATTACGGCCAAAGCTGCTCAGATTTGCGGCTTTATTTCTTATAATTTATACCTTCCTGAAATTAAATTAAGACTTTATCGTATGTTTGTACTTCCCATTCTTGAATTTTTGCTGTCCTTCTTCGGTTTGATGAACGAATCTAGCTGTTCAAAAAATTGAAAAATGTCCAAAGACATTTCACAAAAAAACTCCTATTTCCGACTCTTTCAACTACTTTCCTACTCAACAAGAGGCCAGCCAATGAAGCTAAAATTTCTTTTGGGTCAGGAGACTTGAAGCAGGCTTTTTGTCTCCTTTTTCCGACTTAATAATAGTTCAACTCTCCCCAAGCTTTCTGTCATTACCCCCGTTAGTCTTCCTTATAACCTAAGAAATTCTGCACTAATTATACCTCCCCTGCATCCTCCACGTGTAAACGCTCTCTTCTTTTGCTTCTAGGTATAGTTTTTCTTTTGGAATAACTTGCCAATGGAAATAAGTTCGTTAACTAGTCTATCTGCATTCAAGCGAAGACTGCACATTTATCTTAACACTGATTCTATTTACCTTTATTTTCCTCATCTTTTTCCAAGTAGCTTTCCCCATGGCTCGGAGAAAGGACCATCGGGAATTTAAGTGACCCTCTTTGAAACTATATTTTCGCTACCTCGAGTCGCCCATGAACTATGATGTCTCCTTATATCACCAGTCATCCAAACGATGACCTCATTCGGACGTACACATTCGGTGGTCCACAGTCTAAAATGCTACCGTTTCTTTTGGATACTAACCATCATCAGAATTCAATTCTGATCCTAAGATGCTGAGGACTTAAGTTCATTGACACATTTTCGTGAGATTTTTGTTTCATACGCCTAAGTGATCAAGAACGAATCACCTCGACGTTACATTATCTCATTCTGAAATGCTACTACCGTAGTACCCTACTCTACCACCTGACCATTTTTTCCTAAGCAGTTTTTTCTCCTACCTTCTATTCAAAAATGAAGGTTTATTGAACTCTGCCTCCATTTTTATGGTAGGAGTTTTTTTTCGCTGCCTATTTTTTCTAGTTCACCATTAATTTTAAAACATCGCTTGCTGTTGACATAGCAGGACAAGTAATGTAATTGTACATTTTATCTGCACACATTGTCATAACTTTATTTCGTTACTAATGTTTGCTTAGACAGTGCCTTGCCAGTGCTAACCAAATATACATTCTTAATAAATAAAAATAAATAAAAAGTAGGGATACAATTTCTGTTGAAAAGTAACGAACTCTCTTTTCTCTTTCTATTGGAGCGGTTTTCGATAGGTTTGCTTTGGACTACCAAAAATAGATACTCCCCTTTTGGTTTGCTATATTTTGCTCCTTCCGTGCCAGTGAATGGATGAAAACTAAGCCTTTACAGCCGCTCTTCTCATTCAAAATGGCTAAGCCATCCTCCATAAAAATAAATAAATAAATTTTATTTTTTCGAACGCTTTTACAGGGGATCCTATAAGTTGTATGAAATCCATTTTTCAAATTTTCCTCATCGGATTCCCTTAGTGACGCCACAACACTAGTTAGTGCCACAGGGTAAATTATCAGTGACAAATGTTCGGCCACCTAACTCAATTATCTGACCCATAACCGGCACTTTTGTAGTCACGAGCAGTGAAGCCACAGCACGGACGATAACTAATATTTTCCCTTTCGAACGGTTGAATCTTATTATCAATGGTGCACACTTGGCCATCCAAGCGAAAATTCGCGTCTCAGGAAACAGTTTAACAGAAGTAGACACGATCGCTGAAACAAGAAATTTACTCCTCTGACGTATCGATTTCACGCTCTAATCCATCATCAAATACAGCATCAGCTACGGGTAATTCATGCACAAGGATTCAGACGCTACGCATCAACACATCTTCGAACATTAACAGCTCCCGTTTCATCGAGGATGACCACCCTATCGTGCGATAATCTCTTGATGGTCAGCATTCGGGTTACTTATAAATGAAATTATATTACCAGTGTTGGATGTTGGCTTGATGATTGCTCACCGACACAGATGTTGGAAAATTTGTTCATTTTCGCGCTCTATGAAAGGAGTATTATTCTCACCAAACTAAGTATCAGTACCGAATATAGGGGTGAGGAAGTCCTGGTGCTTGTTAATAGATTGGAGCCCATTAATCCCGATTCAAGGAGCTCGTGGCGCATGTCGAGAATTTCGGCTTCTTCGATCCAAATGCGTGACTAAGTCCCGTCAAAGGAACCACGACTTAAGCGTTGGCATCATTTTTCCGCACTGCTGCTGTGTGGTCCGTCATTCGCGTCAAGAGCAGTCTTCATGTTTATCCGACGTGTTTGCTTTGCCCGCAACTGCCCCGGATCCAAAAAACGACGCTGGATGCTTCTTGCGAGGCAGAGGGTCATTTGATCTCATTATCTGACTCCTAATTAATTCCTCCGGTTAATGTATGGCTTCAACTCCAAGTAGTGTGAGAAGTTGGCTAACGGCCTCCAAGATTTTCTTGATTTATGGAAGTACTCATCAAAATTTGTGCTTGGTGTGCTTTTGTCACTTGTATTGTTTCTGCATGCAACGGTTGACAAAGTGGAGGGCTTGCAATTTTTGGACTCCCGTCAAAAAGATATAGCAATTCGACAACCCTGCAACAAAGCACTCAACTGCTTCTACTAGCAATAAGGCAATCAAAGGTCTAGAGTCAAAAATAAAGACGAATCCACCTAATCTGTGTGAGGCGTAAAGCGTTTATATGTGTCTATAATCCAACTTGCCCAGTTCTGTGCCATAAGCGATTCTCATCGGCGTAACCCTACAACTCTTCACCGTTCAAAGGCAGTCACGAACGTTCCGGCCAATGGCGTGACAATCGCCAAGATCGTTCTGGGACCTGCTAGTCTACGACGTGCTTCACGTTGCTTAGTCCTACCTCCCGCTTGAATCCTCTCACGGAAATGTCTCGAAAGTTTGGGCCAAACGCGTGCGCCAGGGCTTCACGCGTACTCGATGCAGCGCGCACATTGATCGACTGTCTGCTTTCCCACATGCATTTATCCGCCAACTTAGCCTGCTTCGGCGTGGGTCTTTACGTGCTCTTTCGGCCTTGGGCCGCGACTCAATTGCTGTTCCCATCTCTGTAAGAGTCATCATAAATTTTCGAGCCTTAGTCTGCAGAAGCTCGTCTGCCAGTCAATTACGATCACAAACTCCGCCTCTTAAATTCATCCAAGTCGGGTTTTCGTGAATTTTGAATGGTGCACTTTCCGTCACTTACTTCCGAACACAGATGCTGAAATCAGCTTGATCCTTCTATCTTCAACGGACCACAACGCATTAAGCATATCAGTTACTCCCCGAGAAACTACCAATGCCCTTACACCCTTTAAAGGCGCATGATCAAAAATCCTACATTTAAAACTATTTTGCAGCATTCCTTTTGCTGATGTTCATAACGCAAACCTTTGGGCTCATTCGGTATATACTTTCAGCATTCTCACCGATAAAAATACCACAAAAACCCATGGATCCGATAACTTCTACCTTTTCGTACCCAGCGCCCTTCTATTTCTGCATTTTTTAACTTGCTGCATATCATCGTTAGCGTTTAAAATTGCTATTTAACTTCCGGCGTTCATACGTTTACTAGTCAATCGAGCATATATTCCAAAAGAATATGTAAACCACAGGAATACCTATTTTTAGTCCTCATAATCGTTAAGTCACTGAACAGTTACCTGTCATCAAGGTTAAGTTCATTTACCTAATCGAATAAGGCATAATGTGACCGTCCACCTTCTCATTGGCTACAACTGTGCTCAAGGTTTGTAAAGAGTCCCTTATTTCTTGGCGTCTACATGGTGACAATTGACATTTTAAAAGCAGTGCTATTCATAAAAGATATCCGATTCTACAACTCTATTAAATCTCTTGAAACCTGGCCAGTGAAATTCGCCTTTCTAGCATTAACCTTATCAAGGTTTGCAACAATCCCCATTTCCTAAACGATCTCTTTAATATAGACTCTACAAACGTATACGATATTTTCAATATTCTCAGATGCTATTGGGCTTTTTAACGCTCCCTTTATTAGCTCGTTTGCGATAAAAAATGTGCTTTTTTCCTAGCATGCCTTTCATTTGGGAGTTCCAGAAAATTTTTGAGTGGCTAGAAAATCTACATCAAATTTTTGAGTCACTGACCCAAGTTAATGGGTTCACTCGCTCACTGAAATATGCTTCTTGGCGTTCCCGCCCATTTTTTGGAAACTGCGAAGATTCTTTTCGCTGTCACCCCAGGTCGGCAACATTTTACCAGTCATGAAATGCTTACCCCTCACAAAGTTCTTTTGGTTGATCTTATCTTACCATGCGGATATTCCACCCTCAGATTTTTCACTCTGCTTTCCGACTTTCCGCAAATTAGTTATAGAACGTTTGGTCGAAAAATGCATATTGCCTTCGGGCCCTCTCGTATAGTTTTTTTTACACAAAGTCGATGCATTTCTATTGTCCATGAACCCATTTCTGACCGTCCACACACTCCAGCAGACAAATATAGTACACATGAGGCCTAATATTTAGTTTTTTTATTAATAAACCGTAGACATTCGTAACTCAAAGGCCTTCCTAACCTGGCTGTCAATTTCTCTTCCAGTCTGTGTAGTAAGTACATCTCCAGTAATTTTGTCGACTAGTAGCGCATGGACGAAACGCATCACAAGACCCATTTTTATCAACTCATGCTTTTTCAATTAGGATCATTCATTGATTCGAAGGCTCTCAAGTAGTCGTTTGTGAAATATCGCTTTACCTCTCATGAAATATTTTACTAGTCAATATAAGATGCGCATTTGAACTTAATCATACAATTCTTCTCGTTCTGGTTTACGGACTGTCAAATAATTTGGCCTAGCCTGAACAACGATATATGTTGGTGAACGCGAAAAATAACTTGCCTAATAGATGGCTCAGATTGGAATGCAAAACACAGATCATGCTTGAACTTACATTTTTTTGCTAAACACGATTTATCCACGCCTGCATAAAGGGTAAAGATACCGCATCAACGTCTGTTTTCTTTGTGTGCTCCTATTCAAGATATGCCTCCCAATATATATGTTTGACTCTTCCTGGGGCAGTTAATATTCCAGCACAGTATCCAAGAGCTGTCATCGCTGACCACGTTCAAAAAATTAAACTGTCCGTGACCTTACTAATCTCTTCGGATGCTCGCGTGTTCGCATGCAAAGGAACACTCATAAATACGTGGCCTAATCAAACGTTTCCGCAGGTTTAGGATACATGCACTCATTATTGCGAGCTCGCGATCTTTGTATTGCTCGACATCTGTACAGCTTTCAGGCTCTATTTGGAGTACACCGTCAGCAAACTCCCTTGTGGCACCACTCTTCTATTCCAAGAGTCTACACAGCATCGTTAAAGAACTAACCTGCTGTAAATTTCACTGGTTGCTCTGTAATTTAATTCTTACCCACACACCAATTTGTAAGTTTAGCGTTTATTCTGGTTTGCTAACTCGCTCAACTGTGTTTGTTCACGTAGATGGAGCAGATAATTCAGCAAAATTACCCTACATTTGCCCCGTCCACGTTCAAAAGCGCACAAATACTTATCTAAATTTTCTTTGTTATTGTACAATGATGGTCTTCGTTGGCTGATTGAAGGATGCTGATATCCAGATAATGTCCAGTCTGCGTCAATGCCTAAACAATCCTTCTCATTCACAGGCACTCAACTTAAAAATTTGCACATACTTGTCATCATCTCTTACTTGATAGTTACCATATACTACATCACATAGTGATTATCTCTGTGATTGCGAAATCAACCCTCATAGGAGTGCAACTGTTGCACAAAAGCAAGCGTTTTACTTAGAACTTGAGAAGCATCGGATGAAAAGGGAAAGCAAAACAACAAAATTCTACTTATGATTTCACTTCATGACATCTTCATTTCTTTCTCTCTCTTCCATACACGTATAGCCATAGTAATATGGAATAAACTACCAGAGAATATGAAAATCCCTGCGAAGTTATTACTTGTTCAAGAGAACGGTTTCTCGTGTTTTGCATTCAGAAAAGCTTCTAGAAATCCATGGGTTGCCGAAACAGTTGAATATGTCTTCCGGACTAACGGAGTGCACGGCATCTGAGCACGACGTCAGGTCTTAACTCGATGGCGATGGCACCATCTCTGCAGCCTTCACAGGGTGAATTCTACGGCAGACAGGGAGCAACCATTCACGGATGCATTCTTGTCTGGAGAAGAACCTTAGTTCCTTAAAAAGGCAGAGCGAATGTAAACCCACCGTCATTGTGCTAGTCCTTCCCCACTATCATCCCACAGAAAGTAGTTTTTTTCTTCTGAGTAACATAAAGTTAGGTAAACCTTACTAACAATATACCTCCAGGAGTTTTTCACTATAAGCCTGATCCCTACTGCATATTTTGACTGATATGGCCTGTAAACAGGCATTCAATACAATAATAATAATAATTATTTTTCTTAACCGATGTCATCTTCTTTGAGCTATTAATTCGTTTCGATAGAGCGCAAAGTCTCATATATCGTGCAATACTGCAGTGCAGTGCTCTATGAGAGCTAAAATATTGCAATCATGAAAACCTAAGTTATTTAGTAGGTCAAGTGACACCACCTTTCCTCTACTCCAGAATATGCCACACGTATATAAAGCCAGAAAGGCCCAAATTGAGGAGTCGAGCTTACGAATATCACGGAGTGCGTACCCTTTCGAGCAGGGAAAGCAAGTGATAATCGCAAATAACGTTATGGACACTCAGATAAGTTCAAGAGCAAAGAGCGTAAAAACTACGCCATAATAAGGGCCCGTATCACAAATTATATCAGAAACTAAAAATGTCCTCAAAAGATTTCATAAGTACAATAACTAGACCATTGATTTCTACAGGTGGGTTTAAAATGTCCTCATCTTTTCTATATTATGGTCAGGAGAAATCAGGCTTATTACCTTCTGAACGGTCCGGATAATCATTAGGGGACACTTCTTCCTTTGTGACGGATTAAAATCATGATCTTGCTCATGAAGAGTCCATTTTGATCGGATTGGCTTTTGAAGGCACGTTGATCCTCCGCAGGGTGTGACGTTAACAATAATATAATACCAGTTAACGACTCACTAGGCAACGCTGCGGCTGTTTAATTCTATGGCTCTGCAAAGGTGACGGCAGAGGAATATTTCTTCACCAACCTGTGTCAAAGAACCATTGAAACATATTCACGATCGTTCCGGAGCGCTTTCATGCAGATTCAAGGAGAAAAAGTGGTGAAATAATTGCATGGGTTTTAGCTAGTTTCAGTGGTAAGGGGACCGTTAAACAACTTTGAATATAATAACAATTCATACTGCACCCAAACCCTCTACTTTATTATGTCTTTCAGAATGATTTAAAATTTGTCCTGCCCTGATTGAAGCCATTGTTTACGGCTTTAATTCCTACTTTCATTTCTTACTGGATTTGTACTTTCAGTGACATCCATTATACTTTTTTTTATCTGTAGCGCCTGTCGTTCATGCAAACTTTCATTTTTAATCACATATTTAGTCGCATTTGACCCATATTTATGCCTCGATCTTTAAAAAAACTTCCGTCCTCCGGCGTTTATCTATACAAATTCACTCCACAAATTACATGAAGTTTTTGCTCCCAATTTGGCAGACCAAAAATTTTAGGAAATAATTTTAAATCCATAATGATTAGTTTGTAACACTAACTGACAATTTTCGTGGTACGCTGGAATTGGTTGTTTTAGTCATCTCATTTCAATGTGCGAACACTGAAAGTTTTAGACATTCTCTTTATTCAAATGAATGTATAAAAGACCAGAGGCATTCCAATGCTCTGTTTATGCCGCGTACGGCCTACTTTTCGATGAAAGGAATAGAAATATTTTCAATGGAACTTCTTATACAGTTCTTCATACTCGTTTTTCATACAGGAAGCACTGTTCGCCCGTAGTCTTAAGAATGACATTGACACACAAGGCTCGCAACCAATCGCCTCCAAGCAAATTGTAAAAATATTGAACCTGGAAAACGATTTCGTAATCGTTAAAACTGAAAATTTTCCAATGGATTATCCACGAGATCATATTTACGTGTGGGAAGTTCGGGCACCGTCAAGCCGTCGAATTACGATTCGAAAAAATATCTTTGATTTACGGGTGGACGACCGACTTAGAATATCCGAAAGTCTCTGGAATACAACCCTCGAATTAGGTTAGTTTTGCGATTTAATTATTGTCTAGTGTCATAATCTATGGTATTACCCACATTTTTATTTCGTTTTTGCAAGGTTGGCATCGTGGTACTTTCCACTAGAAGATTAGAGCTTTCGAACGCCTATCGACTAGTCCCAGTACAGAAATTTTGTCAACTGGGACTATATATACGCCACTCGTAACATGTTTCATGATTTTTTCCGGTTCTTTCGAGTTTTTATTTAACTGCAAACTATTTAAACGTCACAGCTGTGTTAGTTTAACGTGTGATTGAAGTTCGTTATGAAAGGCAACTCAAAGGCACTAATAAAATACGCCAGAAATTGAAAGTGGAAGATGTTATCCCTTGGCTAAAAAATAAGTGTAAGAATAGTTAATTTGAAAGTTTCAATTGCAAACTGTTCCTCTTGATTTGAACTCATCTTAAATATTTTTCAAATTAAAAGCCTCGCTTTTATTGAATGGTTCTCTGAGCGTGGCTCGGTGCAATCCAGTATTTCTTAATATCAAATCGCAAGCATGATAATATCACTGTTCCTGTGTTAACGAATATATTTTTACATAGAATTTGAGCCCGATAATCAAAATGCATAGGTTTATTAAGATTTTGCATTGAAAGCCATATATAAGATAAGTTGTTGTCGGTGTCAGGTTAGATTACAACTAGTGTTTGATTGAAGCACGGGGCCACAATTGTGAGATTGTCTAAAGTCATTTGTATACTCAGGGAGAAGACTAGAATGTGGCCTATGGATACTGTCGGGAAGAATATTCTGTTGAAATGCAATAGTTCTGCAGGTGGTTGGTAGGAGTGACTACCCTATCCAACCTCATTCACCGCCGAATGTCAGTCGGGACGGCAGGCCAAACCGCACGTAGTCCAAATTTTTGTTGTAGGCCGTAGGTAGCCTCTATTTAGTCAGAGTCAATCATCTGAAATCAGATACTGATACTGAAAGACTCACTGACAGGACAATAAATGTTTGAATTTCGATGCTGGATTCAATGAAGTTAAGGGCATGACAGCTGCATCGAAGAATCAGGGAGATTAGTCTTGACTCCGATGACCAAACATGCATCACTCATAAAAAGAAGAAGACAACCCTCAGATAAATAAAAGGACACGGTAGTAGCTTTGAGTTCTGCAGTGTTGAAATTCTCGCTACCTGAGCTGCAAACCATTTAAAACATTATTCTCTAACTGGCTGTCCATCAAAGATGCAACAATATCCTTCTTGCCTATTCATTTTTAAGACCTCGCCTGGCTGAAAGTGCGTAGGTGACAGTTTCTAGTAGCTGCAATGGAAAATCAGGTCGGGTAGTATATACTGTCCCCGAGTAAGGACTTCAGAACCGAAATCTTAGCAATCAATGGCTTTATGCAGACGACCAAATAATAATCGAACTAAATATTAACAGCGAAAAAAATAATGGAACTATTAATAGCCATGGATTTTCGTTGCGTATCAACTGTATATATTAAATAAAACACAACCCTCCTACGTCTGCTACATCTCTTGACTATTATCTCTTATGCTGTGGTTAAAAGTTACTGTAAAGTGTCAGGTGGATAGACATGGTTCAGGAACAGAGCCACCCTCTTCTTGAGGCACTTGGCAATACTATTAAGGTAAAATGGCGTTCCGAAGTCTGCATTTTTCTGAGCACCCTAGTTTATCTCGATACAGAGCGGTTACATTTAGGACATCGTGCTGCGTGACTGACTCACAGCCACTTTCTTATACCCGATTTAAACTCCACAAATATACCCTGTTGACTAACACTCGAGCATTGGTAGGAATATATATTTGAGCACATTTTTCTTTTATACAGGGAACTTTACTGCCGCGGCACCCGACTTTAAAAAAATAACATCTCTCGGCAACGTCGTGCGCCTGCAGTTAATACTTGGAGAGACTAATAGTACCTCTGTGATGTCCTCTTCCGTAAGTAACGTTGGTCCCTTTGACTTTTTTGCATTAATTGTAGGAATTTAAGTTTTATCTTAAGCTGCCAATACGCTTGAAACTACACGATCCATTATGCCAGTTTGCGCCTGGTAGACCAATCTGCAAATCGGTCGATCACTACAGACTGATATCAAGGTGTCTTGAATCTGTTCGCATAATTTCATCAACCTTTTCGTTCATCGCAGACAACAGCGTCGTCTGAATCGGGATTTATGTGTTAGACTTCACAGTAGTTCGGCAGGGTTGTAGGTGTCTCTTTTAGCAACTGCAGTCCGCGTTTACCCGAAGATCTGATTAAAGTTTTAGTACGGTAATGAACCCCACATTCTTCCTTCCAATCTAAAGAGTTGTGCTGCAGGTTAGGGGCCCGACCGCCCTTTGGCGTGAATATTTGTTGTTAGCTTCATCCAACATCTACCGCCAGACGTTCTTACTGACTTCCGTGCTGCCTTGGTCACCCAACTCATTTAAAAACAATGTGGGATGAAAAAGACCATAAAAGCGTCATTCTCTCCCGTTGTGATGACTAGGGCAGATTGAGATTGCAAAATAATCAGACAAACGATCTGTCTGCCAAAATGTCACTGGCATGTCTTTGATTGTTTTCACATTCTTGACATTTCACAAGGCTAATTAGCTGAATTCGGTTGCATATGAGTTGAAATGTGGTAGGGGGCCGGTTGCGGAATAAGAGACAGTGAGTTAGGCGGCAGTGAGTCTTAAGTAAAGTCATGAGAGGAGGAAAGGGGTAGAGGAAAGAGAGGGCGCGTAGGAGTGCGTACAGTTAAGCGATATTTGGCCATAATAAGCGTGGAGTTTGCCGAAAATTATTTTTTGTGCACAAACCTGGCTTCCTCAAGCCAATGACAGTCGATTCTGCTGTTGTTTACAAACTCTAACTCAGTGACTTGGGGTAGCTTGATGGGACCTTGTAAATCACACGAAAGGCTTCGTCAGGTTCTACACGATGCTCGAAATCAACACTGTGCGGGAGAATAGCGACGTTTATGCTCTTAAATTCGTCTTTTATCAACCTCGGCGGGAGTAGTTCTTTGGACAGGCACCGCCCCGTGAGACCACTATCACCTGCTCCACAGGACCGAGTACCCAGTAAATACACCTGGAGGTGGTTTGAACTGGCAGTCTATCCTTACCTTCTCCGTGGAAAACAGGGTTGGCTGAGGATACCGCCTGAACTCTCCTTGCTGGGAAGATTCGTGAAGAGGCTTGGTCAAGGCGTCTTCCCAGGAGTTCAAGTGCCACATACCCTTGAAAGGGGACTTTTAGGAATAGTTTTCATGTGAATATTATCGGCAAAGATAAGGGAGACTGGAATGGCCGTTTCGGGATTATTAGCCGTCGTCAGCGAGCCATTACCAACCCCAGGCGGCTCACCACCCATGGGGATCCGTGGCTCAATGGTTAGAGCGTTGGACTTCTGATAAACGGGTCGCCGGTTCGATCCTCGGCTGATGCATCACATGAGGTTGGGTATGACTGGCTGAAGACGGCTACTAGGCCAGAAGTGGCCCTTCCAGTCTCCCTCGTCTTTGCCGGCAATATTCATCTGCCTATTCTACTACTGCCCACTGTGCGGCTGCTGGCGGGGTTCGAGAGTAAGCCTCAAGGTAGAGCGGAACGATTGAGTTCCGTTAGCGATCGGTGAGCGTTCATCAACAAATGCGAATAGTTTTCTTTTTCACACTAAGTGTGTTGGGTTTTACTTGGTCTCACGACAATATTCCTAGTAATAAATCTCTTAGGATACTCGTTCACGTAAAGCAGGTGCTGGATCTTTCGAAACTCCTCCCCGATACCGTAGCAGATGACTGCTTTCTCTCGCCGTCCATTTTTCTCGTACTTTCGGCCAGGTTAAAACGCCTTATAAAGACGCCGAGGCATTCGCCTGTAACTGAGATCAAACGCTTATTGGAGTGGTGAGCTATATTTTCGATAAATTTGGAGCGGCTTTCACAAACCTATCCTGGTTAAGGGGCAGGAGCAGCTAGTGAATGCCCTTTCCACGTGAACTTGTATATTTCCGATGGGAGCCAGCGGTACAGGGACCCAGTGCATCCTAACTGGTACAGGGGCTTGACTCGAAAGCTCAACAGCCCACTGTAGCCAGACTGAGAGTTCAGAAGGACCACTCTGATGTCCGTACCTCTGTCGAAGCGTTGCAAGATTCAAAAATGGTTTCCACGTTTAGCCATTTACGCCTACGAACATGTATAGACCCATGTATATACTTGTATATACCCAAGCTCTGTGGTCTAGTCTACTTCGCTTCCATGGCTTTCTTTAATGACGCAATAAATTGCGACAGCCACCTACCATGTTCGTCTGCGTGTACTGTCGACTGCTATAAGGCCTTTGGTCTCCTTTCTTGCACAAGACACCACTATACAAACCCAGCTAATGGTATTATCGTTTAAGCAAATCGCTGTTATAGTACAGTATCTTCATAGCCCTTTTTATTGTCGTAAGAGCCAGCAATGAAGCAACACATACGCGCTAAAACTTAGCAGGATTGCTTGTTGTCGTCAATTCAGTACCCTTTTTGAGTGCCACCACAACTCACAAGCTCAAATGCTCTATCACATGACCTCAGAAAATTCAGCTCTGAGGGTCGATCACACGAAACTGCAGTTTGTGACCGCAGAGCTTTATTCGCCAAGGTTTAAAGAACACTGGGACTCGCTAAATCGTAGGACAATCAGTTCTCCACCGTTGGATTTTTAAAAGTTACTTTGACTGTAAATTATTTAATGCTTTAAGGCTTGCTCAGCAAGGTTGTCCGCCTGCGACTCCGTCTCTCCCAAAAATAAACACCAACCCAATAAATACGAAGGATATTTGCTTTAACTTTGAAGAAGCTTTGACGACTTGAAACAATATGAAATTCTTCCTTAGGTTCAAACTTATTCCTCGACCACCTTCAAGAGCTCTACAAGTTGAAGCCGCAATGTTTTGGTATTGGCTGGCTTTTTATTCCTGTATCCTGCCTTTGGCAGTCGGTTTCTATGAGGTTGGCGTCCTGAAATGTGCGGTTGACAGATACTTTTTATGGTAAATCTCTCTGGTGGAAATAATTCATTATAGTTGAATGAGTCAAAAAGCATGCTGTCGTTGCCACTAGGAATGAGGGAAAACTGGAGGATCATTGTCTGTGCCAGCCTCAGACCGGACGCCTGTGCTATGGCGTTTTAAAATCAAGAGTCTCACTATAGACCTGCGGTCTAGCTGGATGTTACAATGTTATACGAGTGTACCGTTCTCTCATCGTCATTCCTATTTATAGACCGAAAGTGAGGCTACCTTGGTGGCCTGAATCTCGAGCCCACACAGTCATTCGCTCAGCCCTAGTAATAGAAAAGTGGCTTGACACTGGGGTTGCCATTTCCGGTTTACTTGTCATCATCAGTCAGCCACCCCTGGCTGGTTCCCGCGACTGCTGGCCGCGCCATCTGTTTGCGAGTAATCAGGCCAGATAATTGCGTATACTTGGCACGGCACTCGCTACCTTGCTGTGGTGCACACTGGACAAAGTCGAAACGGACGGTCGAACTGTCACCATTTCCGTAGATTACCCCTATAGTCACGTGCAAATTCATAGCAGTGTAACTGAAGTATAAGCCCTGTAGACCCAGTCATACGAGAAAAGTGGCCCAAAGGATGCCCGTTGCACGCGGCTCTTTGTGCCAGTGGAGACATCATGTTAAGTCAACAGTACTTGGGCAGTCAGCTTACTGCATTAGAATTGATGGATTCCATACGTTGCAATATGCTGGGCGGGTAAATTGACCCAAATGTGATTAAACGCACGGCTGCCGGTGGGGGCCTCGTAGCTCAGCTGACTAGAGCGTTAGCAGTACTAAAGCCGTCCCCTTTCTGGCGTAGGTTCAAATCCCACCGAGGCCGCCGAGTGTTTCACAGGTGGGTAAAATAAAGTCTACAGACGCTTTATGGGGATTATGAATATCCTATTAGGAGCATCTCTCTAAAAATGATGTTCAACTTGACCTACGCATTCGGCAATTATGTCATGCCCAGGGTACCTTTAACTGCTTCTTTAAAAATAGCAGCCAATAATCCCGAGATTTGCTTCCTATGCTGATTGGAAATGAAGGTCATCCATATAAAACCGACTGGTTTCGAGATGTAATCCACCGACTACGCAACATTCTGCATGCCATTTTAGCTTGAAGGTAGCTGGACACTCGCCATCATATTCAAAGTCAAGGAAAGCCCAGCGCAAGGTCTTTCTTAGAATCAAGATGTTGGAATAGTTTAACAGTTGACAGAATGTAACCTTGTTGAAGGTCAGACCGAGCATCGAACCACTGGAGCGATTTTCTGTGTACCAGATCTCGTGCCCTGATGGAATGATGGCAAGCTTAGATCACGATCACAACTTTCACTAGAGTACCGTCTAACAGCATTGTTCGTTGAATTGACAGTTGGATAGTCGATTTCGACTAGGTCCACCGTTTGCCCCACGGCATGATGGGAATAAGGACGGTTAATTGCGCGTGAATTAGTTTATAGTCAAAGTAGACTTATACAGCACCTATCGCACTCTCCCCCACGCTCTCGTTCCTCGCTCACCTGGGCTCCGTGTCAGCACAGTGTCAAGAAAACTGGAGGCGGGATCGGGCGCACCTAGGCGTGCCACTACACCCCATAGTCGATGCATGAAGCACCAGGATTTCACACAGCTAGAAGGGGCGCCTCGGATCCCAACCGAATGGAGCTGCCATAAAGACCACAGCAAAAAGCAGCCATTGCAGCCCTGACTCTCAGTCTACCAGTCACATGGCGATACTTTCCACCGGCAGGGCGTCCACGCGCATCATGCGCTGGCTTGAGTCGTGGTGAGTGCAGTAAAAAGCTGCAGCAAAGTCAAGGAAGCTGGCTATCAGCTGATGGTGGCACGTAGAGTGCGGCTTGTAAAGGGCTCCTTTCATTGTACGTAAGGTAACCAGTCATTACCTGGTAACCTACAGCATAGAGGGCGATTGCCAAAGTGAAGTCGGATGGAACGATGCAACAGAGGCTGGAGAAAAGTTGACACCTCCCAGCAGGCAGTGTCATCTCCGATCGAGTAGGGATTTTTGCACACTATTTTGCCACACCACTGAACAAGGATAGTGGAACCTTTCGGCTTCCGGAAGAGGCCCAACATTAAGCTAATACTTGAATCGAACATGTTCATAAGGCTTCTTGGGTATTTTAAGTACAGGCGGCTCCTCACCAGCCGATCACCTCCCCTCCTTCTTTACACTGTTTATTCCAAGTTATTTCCTGTAGCATTTTTTCTCGAGAACATGACTTCAAGCCAGTGGTGACAAGGAACACATCTAATAGCATTTCAAGATTGCTATGTCACAGTGCTGTCATAACCACCACCACCACCACCACCACCACCACCACCACCACCACCACCACCACCACCACCACCACCACCACCACCACCACCACCACCACCACCACCACCACCACCACCACCACCACCACCACCACCACCACCACCACCACCACCACCACCACCACCACCACCACCACCACCACCACCACCACCACCACCACCACCGACAGTTCGACCGTCGTAGTCTGATGATGCCCACTGTATGCTCATGGGAAAGTTGAGCAGGGACGGTGACTTGCGCGTGATTTAGTTTAAAGTGATAGTAGACTTGCGCTGCGTCTACCGCACTCTCTCCTCCTCCCCCACCTGAGCCCGGTGTCAAGACAGAGTCAAGAAGACCGGAGGCGGGAGAGGACGCAGGTGGCTGGCGCGGCCGGGTCCCCTAAGTCCTAGCCGCCCCTAGGCGTGCCACCACACCTCTATGTTCGGCATTTGTTATGGGAGCGCAACCCGAATAACGCATGCCATGCCCTAATGTGGCCCCCGTGTTGGTCCAACGCATCTACCACGTGGCCCATTTAGGGGGCACGCCACCACCACCACCACCACCACCACCACCACCACCACCACCACCACCACCACCACCACCACCACCACCACCACCACCACCACCACCACCACCACCACCACCACCACCACCACCACCACCACCACCACCACCACCATCATCATCACCATCATCACCACCATCACCACCATCACCACCACCACCACCACCACCACCACCACCAGCACCACCACCACCACCATCACCACCACCAACACATCCTCAATATCCTCCCCAATATTTATTTGCCATTCCCAACTGAGAGCCGAATAGCCTTCTCTTGTTCAAGTTATCGTGTCTCCTTTTTCACGACTACTTCCTCTTCGTTTCTATCAGCAAATAGCCCCCTCGTTCGAAGTCGTCTTCTAATAAAGATGGCACAAGGATGCAGAGTCATTTTTTCACGATTACCTTTGCAACGGATACGACAAAGATGTCTACTCTGTTTTGTAACCGTCTCAGAAGGTATCTTATTTCTCTTAATGTGACAGAACGGGTTACACTTTATCCTTTTGTACTCTGGCATTCCTCTCCACAACCCTATACATCACCTCATTTGTGGTTACGAGGGAGGAGGTTGTCCTGTGCTGGTACATCCTACCTCCTTTTCCAGGTGTCTTCAAAGGTCACTACACTACTTAGTGGATTTTATCACAAGGTTCCCAACCAAGCTTCACCGTTGTTGCACTAAACAAAAACGACAAGAGAACTCTTTTCTAACACGTAGATAGGGTTGTGTTGAATATGCGCAATACTTCCCCACTGCTGCGCATTGATGTGACTCGCGTTGACCGGAGGCTCATGCCGCGCTAAATCGCATCACCAGGTCGCTGATTGGTTTAGACAGGCCACTGGAGCATGTGAGAGTGAAGGCGAAAAGAGACTGTCACCCAGGCAGCATCGACAAGGGTGTGACTTGTACCCGGTCAATTTATTGATCAGGAAAACACTCCATTACACCTTGGCAATTTCAGGCAACCTTAAGGTTCACGAAAAGTTGTAACAAACATGCATCCACACTTTCCTGACCTTTCTCATTGCTATCTTCCCTCTTTGCAGGGTTTCATCCTTACCTGTGAAATCACCGGTTACTGCTCAGACTCCGACCCCAGCCGAATGTCTTGCAATGATCAGGATCCCAATGTCTGTTTCTCCCTTGGTTTACTCAGTACCCCGGTATCTAACCTTGTCGGCGCCAGCTCCACTTCACCACCCTCTGTCTCGACCTCCCTATCACCCTCTGATATTTCCCGTCGTTATGGCGATCGATGCGACGGTGTCTGGGACTGCCCCCGAGGCGGTTTCGACGAACAGAACTGCGAATTCTGCCCGCGCGGCTACTTGCCCTGTGCTTCCGACGCCTTCTCCTATTATAGCACCGAAACCACCACAACCACCTCGACTGCATCCCCTCCACTCCTAACCTCTGCCCGGCTGGGCAGAAAGAGCCGGTCGGGACGCTTCGGTATAGGCGTGGGACCACTGTGCTATCCCGCTTCAGCACGCTGTGATGGCCACTACAATTGTCCTGACCACTCCGACGAGGTAGGTAGCTGTTTATTCACTTCCCACTGCCCTATTGCTTCCCCTTTTCACGAGGATCGTCTACTTGGACCAGAATTTGCGCTGTTTTCTGGCGAAATCAGCGCCCATCTCCATTAGATGCCCTAACTCATAAAATCCCATGGATTTCACAAGAAAAGGCCTCTTACGCGAAATAAGCTCACACTGCATCTCTCAAAGTTTTACAGCAGCTAAGAAGCGACCTTTCTTAAAAAGCAGACATTGCTCATTTCGTAATTTAATATTTACTAACATAAAAGTCATTAATTTTCACTAAAAACGGGAATTTAAGCGAATGAATATATTGAAAATTACAAAAATAAAACTGAATATAAAAGTGCATAAGGAACGGGAGCGCATAAAAATGGGGAAACAGTCTACAATAGTAAACAATTTACACAATCAGTACTTAGTGCACTTTCCATTTACATGTATGGTTCACCACTGGGGTCTAACAGATAGGTCATGCGTATTTCATAAAACCAAATTTGCATCAGTGACTTGCTGCCTGCCATTCTCTGTCACTGCAGATCGGGTATTTATTCACTCAGGAATGGGTGCACACCGATCCAATGGTTTCCTGAAACAAACAAACTTCGTATGAGTTGTTTGGTGGGTATGGGCATATGGTGTCTATTCTATTCATATCTATATATATGGTATAGTATATGTTATGACTGGCTGATTACAACTAATAAGCCAGAAATGGCCATTCCGGTCTCCCTTGTCTTTGTCGGTTCCACATTATCAATATATATATATATATATATATATATATATATATATATATATATATATATATATATATATGGAAGGAGAAGATAAGGCGATCTCTGGGGTAGAAGATATACTTGTCTGACGTTTCACACTCATACTCGAGCGCATCATCGGATATAGAGCATAGGGGGAGCTACATGGTTTAAAAATGCTTATACCAAAGGGCATACAAAGACCGAAGGTGAGCCTAAACAAAGACCCGACACCTTCCATGTCTTGCCCCTATGTGAGGAACGTCTCAGAAGCCACTGAGCGCGTGTTAAGACCGCTAAACGTGGGCGTTGGACACCGACCGGAGGCCACCATCCGTCGATTAGTCATGCAACCAAAGGGCCGACTACCACCCGCAGACACCTCAGGCGTTATTTACCGTGTCAACTGTCTAGACTGCCCGGCCAACTACTGCGGCATGACCGACAAACGACTGAGTACGCGCATGCACGAGCACACTTTGGCCGTAAGGCGAAAGGATATTCGATCACACGTCGCCATGCACAGTCTAGAAAACAACCACCGGTTCGATTTTGACGGGGCTCAAGTGCTCGGCCGAGCCGAAAACAGACTGGCGAGGGAAGTCATCGAAGCTTGGCAGTCAGACGCCAACTCTATCAACCGCAGCATTGACCTACCAGTGCCCTATGAGGCCGTCAAGCACCATTGGCGCACGAGGGGAGGACCAATGAGAAACGAGGCGGCTAGACCTACCGCAAGTGAGCACGAAAGACCCTTTTTAAACCACGTAGCTCCCCCTATGCTCTATCTCTGATGATGCACTCGAGTATGAGTGTGAAACGTCAGACAAGTATATCTTCTACCCCAGAGATCGCCTTATCTTCTCCTTCCATTTCAACACCTGGGGTCCGTATTTTCTCCTATATCCATATATATAGAGGTGTTACACACTTGGGATTGGGTATGACTGGCTGATGACGGCTAATAAGCCAGAAATGGCCATTCCGGTCTCCCTCGTCTTTGTCGGTTCCACTTTATAAACATATGCTACACGTCGCTATGCGACTGCCTGTGAGGGTTCTAGTCTGAGTTCCAGGGCACAACGGAACATAAATGTTCCTTAAGCAGATCGGTGAGCCACACTATCATCATATTCCCGATCGCAACCGACAAAGCAACGAGCCCGTGGCTCAATGGTAGAGCGTTCGACTCAAATACCAAAGGTCGCGGGTTCGAATCCCAGGTGTTCCACACTTGGGATTGGGTATGACTGGCTGATGACGGCTAATAAGCCAGAAATGGCCATTACGGTCTCCCTTGTCTTTGTCGGTTCCACATTATCAACATATGCTACACGTCGCTTTGCAACTGCCTGCGAGTACTCTAGTCTGAGTTCCAGGGCACAATGGAACATAAATGTTCCTTAAGCAGATCGGTGAGCCACACTATCATATATATATATATATATATATATATATATATATATATATATGAGTTAGAAAATAGGCATTCGAATAGGTATCCGTCTGAAGAAAATAAGTTCTTTGAGGCACGGTAACAAATTTACTCATGTGACTTTTCGACGCTGGTTTCCCAGGTCATTGTCAGATGTTAGGTTGTTTTGTGATACACTTAAAATTTTAATTGCGCCTTAAAAATCGATATTGGTTTAGTCATTCCTGCCAATAGCTGTCACTGTGGGCTAAAACATCGTCTGTATTGGCTGTTACCTTTTACAATTTCTTTGAGATTGCCGCACACGGCATCCAATTTGATGTGTCGGTTATCGCCCGCGTCATCAGAGTGTATGACCGTATCATCTAGAAAAACAGAGAAGACTAAACGTAAGGCTTTTGGTCAGCTAATAATGCCTTTAAACGCAGATCTGCCAGTCCAGGCCTAGTTTAAAGTCGGTTCCTAGATGGTTAGATATTTGAGCAGACAGGCGAAATGAAGCAGCAGCTGCTTCCAGCTGTCAAATTTTTCACACCCTCCCCCTATACTCACTTGCGACGGGACGTATGGCAGTTCGATCCTCGCTAACGTCGATGTCCACGATGTGCCCCACAGAGATATGAGCGCAGGGACGGTGACTTGCGCGTATATTAGTTGATGGTCATAGTAGCCTTGTGTGTCACCTAACGCACTCTCTCCTTTTCAACCATCTAGGTGCGGTTACACGACAGAAGACCCTGAGGGGGAATCGGGTGCAGGTGGCTAGTACAGACGCATAACCAGGCGCACCTACACGACACACATGTGGTTAAGACAATATTCAAACCGGTGGCGTAGCGGTGCAGTAAAAGCGGGCTTCCATTAACCAGTGAGTTTTGGTAGATTCGGGCCGCCCGGACGGACTTGCACCGCTGCCTTCAGCTTATTATTGGGGGCAAACTGGTGTTTAACATGTGTGTTTGCGCGCACTTGTAGATGGAAAATTTAAACGGTGTCAATTACTGCATCGGTTTAGTCCTCTTCAGTGAGGTTGCTTCACGAAGCAGCTTCCCTCTCATACCAATCCGGCGCTCAAAAAGTTGCGCCTTGGGGGAGGTGGGGGGGGGGGGGGGGGGGGAAGGGCTAACAACTGGCGAGATGATCCGTTCCTGTTGGACCCCTGTCGACTACATATGGCTTTGTGCCGAATTCCAGAGAAGATACCTACACTCCTAATTCTAACCCTAACCGTAACCCCAGCTCTAACCCGCCTAACCCCAGCTCCTCCCACAATTTAGCTCAAGGTCGCCTGGAATACGATAGGGGGAGGTATTTTTACCGTGCTCTTCCTTCTTTCCTCCACCTGATTAAGGGTCACACTGCAGTTTTTTTTCTCTGTGCAATGTTTTTGCAACTTATTCGATGAGAGATCCAAAATTGCTTTTTAAACCTGGTTTGTGCGTGTGTATTGAGACTTGGACGTGTGTTCCGTGAGGAAGCGTAAACTGAGCTTTGCTAGCATGCACAGTCACACCCAAATTTGCATTTCCATCACGACATACTGCGTATTTTCGACTTTTGGTACTAATCGGGTAAGACGAAATAACCAACGGATCGGATAACGGTTAGCTGTAATGAGCGCGCGCCGATCCGAGCTACGTGTTTCCCTGTACGGTTGATTGGCTCGGTACAGGCGAATAGGGATGATGTACCTTGCGCATGTGCGCGGATTGGCCTGTGCAATGCCGCTGTTTTTTTATAGGGGCGCGGTTGACCGAGTGAGGGCCAACGGCCGAAATGGCTACAGTCTCAGTCAATCATATATCTATCTATTTGACAAACACGGCCCTTTTGACTTCGTCACTGTCTCCTTTCGCGAAAGTTGCAGGCAGACGGAACACTTGACGCGCGAATCCATCGGAAACCGCACTACTTACCCTTTTCATTATGAAATTGCTTTCAAAAAGTCATTGGTTTCACATCTCCTCTTATCTGCCGTTCTAGCTTGGCTGTTCGGCAGATATTTGTTCCCTGGGGCACCAACGCTTCCTCTGCGATCCTCTGGGTCCACGTGGTCAATGCATCCTCTTGGACAATGTTTGTAATTCCATCCCCGACTGTTACAACGCGGCTGATGAGTTAGCGGATTTGTGTCGTCGAAATACCTCTGAAGCGACTGGCTTCCTACCCGAGGTGGCTCGTCTCATCGCACAACGCGTGGCTCGCCAGGCCTTGGAGACCTCCCTGACGATTGCAACAAGTCAGCTGGATTCTGAACTTCGTCGCGTCCTTACATACTCCCTGTCGGCTTTAATTGCTCCTCTACTCAGTACACTGGCCTTTGGTTTCATCTGTCGATCACAGGCAGTACGCGCGAGACGTCGTCTTCGTCGAGGTATTTTTCCCGTCAATGAGATGCAAGCGCCCAAACCCTAAACTCTTCGGATTATTTATTTACCGTTGAGGCGCAAATTTATTATACGTGACTACAGTTATCTCCTCCTCCTCCTCCTCCTCCTCCTCCTCCTCCTCCTCCTCCTCCTCCTCCTCCTCCTCCTCCTCCTCCTCCTCCTCCTCCTCCTCCTCCTCCTCCTCCTCCTCCTCCTCCTCCTCCTCCTCCTCCTCCTCCCTCCTCCTCCTCCTCCTCCTCACTCCTCCTCCTCCTCCTCCTCCTCCTCCTCCTCCTCCTCCTCCTCCTCCCTCCCTCCTCTCCTCCTCCTCCTTCTTCTTCTTCTTCTTCTTCTTCCTTTTTCTCTTTTTCTCTTTTCTCTCTCTCTCTTTTTCTTTTCTTTTTCTTTTTCTTTTTTCTTTTCTTTTCTTTTCTTTTCTTTTCTTTTTCTTTTCTCTTTTCTTTTTCTCTCTTTTTCTTTTTCTTTTTCTCTTTCTTCTCTTTTCTCTTTCCTTTTTCTTCTCTCTTTCCTTTTCCTTTCTTCTCTTCTTCTTCTCTCTCCTTTCTTCTTCTTTTCTTCTCTTCATCTTCTTCTTCTTCTTCTTCTTCTTCTTCTTCTTCTTCTCTTCTTCTTCTCCTCTTTCTCCTTCTTCCCACACCTCTGCATTCTTGCTCTCTCGCCATGTAGGTAGGAGACCTAGAAATGTCGAGTTTTTGAAATTATAGGCAATATACGAGAAACGCTAACTAGTACGCGTCATGCTGTGTATATTTCTGACGATGAATATTGATTTTTAACTACTGGCATTTATATGGTCTTTTTTCATGAAGACGGATTTAGCACTTTTTTTTTATTTATGGCCCAAACGACAGCTTTAGTGAGTCTAAGGACCGCTGGTTTTGCTGAGTTATTTGTTCATCTCGCCTGTACCTTTCTGGTTATTAGCTTATTCGCACTGCAAGACCTTGTAAGGTGATTTATGTGTAACCTTTCCGGCATACCTTTGAATGTTTCAAGATTTCCAATCAGTTTCGTGTCCCCCCCCCAGAGAAAATGTGCGGTGTACTGTATAACATAGTTCATTCGCCATACGCGAACTGTTTCCTCCACAACAGGACTGTCAGATCTCCTGCCTAAGTGCCCTAGAGGCCACATTAGTAAGCAGCCATTGCAGCCTGATTTGCCCTTCTCCCTTGAGCCATAGGAGGGTCTTGCCAGGGCTACGATTCTCTAATTTTGCAGCCGGCTGCTAAGGAGGTTTTGTGGTGATTCCGGATTTGGGCTTTCCGAGGGCTTGATTAGCTTTGAAGCACCTCGTTGCGATTTCGTTATCAACTTCTGTGTTCCTTCCGATGATGATGATGATGATGATGATGATGATGAATTCCAGGTAGAGAAACTACTCGCGGCAGTGGGATCGCGGCCATTCCGCTGATTAACGCCTGATCACTGCCTTTGCTGCTGCATTGATGGCTAGTCAGGAGTTGGGGAATTGTAGGCCGAGGGGTACTGGTCCCGTTATATATCTGCTTCAGTCATGGCGGTGTTCAGTGGTGCGTAGCCGTTGGCGCTTTCTGGGCCGTTTATCCTGGCTCTAGTTAAACTTTATTACGGCCCACTTACGTCGGATTTTAAGTAGCTTCGCGTCACTTTGATAGGTCTTCTTGTGTATAACGGAGAACATGACGCTGAGGTCATCTGTGACGATGTTTTCCGATGTCGGCCAATGTTTTTGCTGTGAGGTTATATCCGATCATCGGTATGAGTTTTCAAGATCACGCAGTATTGTCAATTATTTAATAAATTATACTACTGACTGTCTGTTGGCAGTTTGTGAATATTACGCTGTTATTCCGCAGTGGCTAATGGACTTTGACCCAAATATCCATATCAAAATTTGGTCTCTGCCTATAGACCTTGAATACACTGAATTGGTCCAAGTTAAAAAATTAATTTCTAAAGAAATTAAAAAACCTGGAATTTCACCATCATCCACAGTCCTTTTTTCTTCACGATGTTGGAAGCCTTTGTGCGGAGGACGGTCCTCATTGGCTGATACTACTACTGCGTACTGCAGTTTTGGATGTTTATCAAAGATGCAAAATCGATTTTAAAGTGGTGATTTTCAGGATGTCGAAATGGATAGTTTAAATCACGAACATTTCGAGTCCACAAAGTCGACTATTAGGTAAGGTCAGTGGCTTTTAAAGCGTTTGGTGGTCGTTGACGAACATTACTTTATTTCAGTAGAATCAAAGATCGGTTTTTTGACCGAAATTGGTATTGTCGGTTAAAGTGAAATTTCTCTTTTATGATAAACGTTTTCAGGTTCGTTTATTTAATAGATACGTTATAAAATGCCGACAATTTGAATAAAGGTTTGAAAACTGTCTTTTGCTCGTTTCGGGTTAACAACTCGAGGTAATACCAGTCGGCTTTTGGCATCAATATTATCCGTTTTGTTTGCCGTTCCGATTTTCGGTGTGGAGTAAAGAAATAAAACAAGTTAATTTTTGTTTATGGCAAAAACGATAGGTTCGCAAATTTATTTAAACTGGGTCGTTCCTTGTTCGAAACGTTATGGCTCGATTGACTTAAAGACGATTAATGCGATTTTGAATTTATTCAGAACTTTTCTTTTTATTTTCGTTCTATTATAACGGTTCCATGATAAATAATGGGAATTTGAAACCGGCGTATCGGGTCCGCAAATTTTGTTTCGCTTTTTATTAAATTTTGAGGGCCTTTCAGACCTCGATCATCAAAATCAAAATAAATTTTCAAATGACTGCGTGGGTTAGGGCAGGCAGTCAGTCGTTCATGAACAGGGATCCCGCTCGGTATTTCAGATTAGAGTCCATATCATATTCCTCGTCGACATCAATTATGAACTGCGACAATCGTTTACAGGAGTTTCATCGAACGGTGGTATTGGATCGAACAGTTATTATGCATAAACATATTTTCTTTATTATTCCATGCAGGAAGGGTTTGCGATTACAATATCGATCGATACAAAACCGTCGACATTATTCAGGAGATTATCATAAAGTATCAAGACAATAACGTTCGAAAGCGACGTGATTATTATAGTTTTGGCTGGAACAAACTGGACCGGACTTTGGTCTTTAAAGGGGAAGTGCATCCGGTTCATGAACAAACAGACGGTTAATATTAAAATAGTTTTGGTGAGATGGCGATAAGACGAACAGGACGGTCATTTTAGGCCGACGTCGTCAATAATAAAGACACCGACCACGCAAAATTACGGTTGATTTATAGTCTGGCAGATGTTGAGGTATGATTAATTTTCGTTGCCGCAATTTTAATGTTTTACGGCAAAACGTGTTTTATCGTGGCAATTTCCGTCATCAGTTTATTAAACAAAGTTATCGGTTTCATAAAACGGTTAGTGTTTATGAGGGTTTTAGGATGGTGAATTACATCAGTTCGTTTATCTTATGGATATAACTGGTATGGATTTCAAAATTCCAGATTCGTGACATATCAGGTGTAGATAAATCAGTTTAAGAACTTCAGAAATAAATTTTCAGGTTAGGTTCGGCATTTTCGATAATTGTAAACAAAATTATTTGAGTATAGATTTTAAAGACATGATGCGTGAGAAATGGTATTTGTAAGGTTGTATTGGGTTAAGGTTTTCCGTCGTTGTCAGGAGAGTCGTCGTTTATTGGGTGACGGAACGACGGGACAATGGTGGTCTTCGAAATTGCGTTAAGGTTTTGTGGATCGTCGTGGGCAAATTAAGGATGGGAGGAGGAGGAGGAGGAGGAGGAGGAGGAGGAGGGAGGAGGAGGAGGAGGAGGAGGGAGGGAGGGAGGAGGGAGGAGGGAGGGAGGGAGGAGGGAGGGAGGAGGGAGGGAGGGAGGGAGGGAGGAGGGAGGGAGGAGGGAGGAGGAGGAGGGGAGGGAGGGGAGGAGGAGGGAGGAGGAGGGAGAGGAGGAGGAGGGAGGAGGAGGAGGAGGAGGAGGAGGAGGAGGAGGAGGAGGGAGGAGGAGAGGGAGGGGAGGAG